>SMSX01009778.1:0-14351 GCA_026573535.1 Eucalyptus polybractea
AAAAATATATACTACAAAGATACATTTTTTAGACCTATATAATACCTCGCGTGCAATTTGTTTGGTGGAGGATTTCGAAATTTTTGAGAGAAAATACGTGAGGAATTTTTAGGGCTTTTGAGGTTTGAAGCTGAAATTCAAAAACAAAATCTTTTCGGTCAGGTGAACCCACGCCTGCGCAATTGCCGTTGACCGTCCTTCTTCTTCTTCTCCTCTCAGAGGAAGTCGTTTCCTGTTAACTTCTTTTCTTCCCCGTATCTGCAAAGAACCATCGCTGCAAATGAGCAACCCCGTCTCGGTGTTGTTTCGCCCGCCAGCCGTCCCTCCATATATAGCCGCTCTGGACTCTCGGAGCAATCCACTCCCATTCAGACATTTTCACAAAAACGCCGAGGGCCAGAAACTGAAAGACTCAAGCGCTCTCCATGGAGGCCGAGTCGTCTCCGTGCGTGACAAGCCCAACTCCCTCTGTTGCCCTTTCATCGCCCGACGTCCAGTTGTCGTCTCCTTTCTCACCCCGTTGCGTTTACTGATGCAGGTTCGAGAGCAGTGAGATGCTGGCGACCTTCTTGGTGTCGACGCCACTCTTGGAGGAGTCGTGGAGGCTGTGCAGCTTAGCAAACTCCGCCGCGCCAAGGAGCTTTGTGGCGGACCAACACGGTGAGGTCGGGTACCTGGCGTTCTCGGGCATCCAGGTGATTGACGGGCCCGAGGCGAGTTGTGGGTGGGACCCTGATGGCGCTGGACAAGTGCGGATGGGAGCATCTGTTCTCGCCGTTGAGGTGTGACGGTGATGGCGAGGAGACAGTCAAGGTGGATGCGGGATTCCTCAGTCTCTTCCTGGAATTTTACCATCGACAGGATTTCCGAAACCAGGTATGCAATTTGCCCTGCTTGACTTTGGCTTAGAAGACGTTACATCTTCATAAGTCGAACGTCATCAACTTCCACGAAATTATGGTTTAGCTTTCAGTCACCCTCCTCATAAATTGATCGGCCTGCGGACTTTGCATATCTTGTGATTCATAATCTGGATTGTTTGTTCGTCACTCAAAGTCCGTACCTACCATACACGAGATTTCAAGAGGACCACGGTTTTACTTTATTTTCAAAACAGAAAAGAACCAAGAAGATGGCGGTTGGTAGATAAACATTTGCATGGCAGATTCTTTTTCTTCACTTTTGACAGCGAGTTCATTCTGCGCACTTGATAACGAGAAGAAAAGAGTCTTGTGTTTGACAGCATGGGATTGCAATATTCCTTTGAACCAAAGTTGATATATATTTAATTTAATCTAATCCGATTTAATTTTCCAAGGCCTTATCTGGAAAAACTCACTGAAAATTTGTTTTCAAAATGTTTGTTTGCTAGTCTACGAATTCCACAAATCCTCCTAATTTAAATGGATTTGGTGGGAGTACATCAAAAGCAAATTAAGATTCGAGTTCTTAATCCTTATGTGTGAAGGTGATGTGAGGCTGTAATTAATTAAGAACTCTTGAAAATCTATTGACCATCCCTCATTCCAAAAATCCTGCTACTAATTTTTTGTCTTAGAAGGGAAAAAGCAAATTCACCCGAGAGCAATGCATCAACTATCAGGTTTTTTTTCAGAAGAACCATATTGTTTTGTTGAACTTACCAGTCACAAACAGCAGGAACTCATCCACGCATGGCTACGCTAGTTAGGCATACCCCCTAATTTGGCCACTAGGTTAGGGATTCGTCTTCCTGAGTCGTTCACGGCTCTCACAGTAGTTTCGTGATTTAAGCAGGGGGTCTCGACGGTGGATTGCTAGGCCAGTCTCCCCCAAGATATAGTCGGTATTGTGCTCCTGTAAGATGAGCTAGGCCGGATCCTTGGCATAAAAAAAAAATAATAACAAAAAAATTTAGGGTGTGTTTGGTAGCGATTAAATTCAGGAGTTGATTACATTTAGAAATGATTATTTTTTATTAGAGGCCGATTACGAGTAAAAATGCGTTTGATCTTGTCGAAAATTTTTGATTCGGAATAGAATTGTGTTTGATCTGCGTCTTGAAATTGATTATGTTCCGAATTAATTTTGATTTTTAAATATTTTTTTTCCCTTTTTTTCCTTTATTTCTTTTCTCTTTTTTCCTTTTTCCTATTTTCTTCTTCTTCGTAACTGGCCGTCGGCTGGGAACGGCCCCTCGACAAGGTTAGCCGCCGTCGGTTGAGCCTGGTAGTTGGGTGAAATTTCACTTTAGCAGCCAAGAAATTTCAAATGCTTTGCCGGAGTCGTAGATGGTAGGCCGAATCTGGCCCCAATTAAGCTGGAAGCTTGCCCTTTGGCGGAACTCGCCCGAATATTTCATACAGCCTAGCGAGCCTACGGCAAGCTTCGCCCGGATCGACTTTAGCCGGCGGCGTAGGCTGGCCGAATGGCGTTAGCGATGGCGGGCGGCAATGATATGGGATGGCCGGAAGGGAAGAATGAAGAGTTTCCTTTGTTTGGATTGCTTTTTGATCGCAGGGCGAAGAATAAAAGTATTTTTTTGATATAATTCTCTTTCCGATATGTTCTCAGGAACAAAAAAATTTTACCAAATGCAATTCTTGTCCCCAAAGCGATTACGAGAACAAAAATCAAAATCATGTTTGGCACTTTATCAAAACCAGGCCCGCGCCACTAAATTGACCTTGACTGCCAGACTGTTTTGAGAGATTAAGCTGTACAATGTATGTATGCATGTATGTATGTATGTATGTATGTATGTATGTATCACAGTTCTTGGACAATACTAAATTACTAGTCTAGGTTATTTGTGTTCTTCATAATGTGTTGGAAATCTAGGCGTAGTCTTTCTACAGAGCCATTAATGTATCGTAGTTTGTAGCAGTAAACCATCGATATAGTAGTCTCCACAGTCCTTTCCTTTTTTTGGGAAGTCAATTGACATTAGCCATACCAGCATATTCGAACAGATCAAAAATTGCCCTTGGGTCATGCACAATTCTTGCTTTTGATCTGAGAGTGAAAAACGCGAAATCCTTCAAGCATTGAGCTGCTTTTTGTGTGCAGATTCAGGAATTTCTAGGAAAAGTTAAGATGATTATCCTCACAGGCCATTCCTTTGGAGCAACAACCGCCTCTCTCGCTACTCTTTGGCTTCTCTCCCATCTACAGCCCATGGCTTCTCCCATCTCAGTCCTCTGCCTCACGTTCGGCACTCCCTTGCTTGGCAACAAGTCCCTTTCCCGAGCCATTCTCCAAGAAAGATGGGGCGGGAGCTTCTGTAACATTGTCTCCAAGCTCGATGTTGTACCGAAACTGTTCTTTGCTCCACTTACCTCCTTGACTCTTCAACTGCACTTGTTGCTTCAGTTTTGGCAAGTCGCTATGGCTTCACCCAGTCCAGAACAGTTAGTTGGAGAACTACAAAAACAAAATTTCGATGAATTCTTCAGCAACGTCAAAAAATGTGTTAAAGATGCTGCACAATCAGAAGAAGAGGCGGGGAACAATTTATTTTGGCCATTGGGAAGCTACCTATTCTATTCAGAAGAGGGAGCGATCTGTCTGGATAATGCAACTTCTGTTGTTAAGATGATGCATTTGATGCTCGAGACAGTCTCTCCAACTTCCACTTTTGAGGATCATCTGAGGTATGGTTATTATACAAGAACACTTTCTTCGCAGTTCCTGAAAAGAATAAACATCAATGACATCTCTGAGTCAAGCTACGAAGCTGGTGTCTTCTTGGCATTACAATCCTTAGGAATAGATCCACAGGTAATTAAATGCTTCTCAAATCCGCATGACACACTATCTTCTTGGCTTTCTAATCCGACTCAAAAGTATAGTCTATCATTGCCCTTATTTTGTGGAAGGATTTTCTTGGAACAATTACTCTCTAGTATGTGGGGAAGAACTCTCCTTCGCTCTCTATAACAAGTGCATGAAGAATGATGTAGACTTATACATCTTTTTGGCGATCGCTGAATGATAAGTACTCAGTCTTCACTTTGTGGGTTGTGTTCTTATCACTGTGCAGGATGACAATATTTCAAAACCAGCTAAAGATTGCCTGCAGATGGCTCGGCACATGGGACGTGCGCCGAACCTGAACAATGCTTATCTAGCTATCAAACTATCTGAGATAGTACCCTGCAGGGCACAACTTGAGTGGTACAAGGCACGCTGCGACGAGTCTGTGGATCAAAGTGGGTATTATGACACATTCAAGAAGAAATTTGCAGTATCCAAGAGGGAGTACACAATCGACATGATCCTGTTCAGCCTCGGCGCATTCTGGGATAAGGTCATAGGCATGGCAGCACGGAATGAACTCTCGCATGATTTCCACCGCAGGTCCAAGTGGGTCAATGCGTCCCATTCCTACATGCTCCTTGCTGAGCCATTGGAAATTGCACGCTATTACCATCGTGGCATGCACACAGAGAGGGGACATTACATCCAGCATGGAAGGAATAGGAGGTTCCAGATTTTGGAAAGATGGTGGAATTGGAAGGTGGCTCTTGCGGCGCAAGAACCACAACAAAATAACAACAAAAGGAGTAGGAGCAGGTATGCAAGCTTTACTCAAGATTCTTTGTTTTGGGCGAGGGTGGAGGAAGCTAAAGACTGGCTCAAGGACGTGGAAGAGGAACAGGACCTGAATAAGTTGAAACCGCTTCTGGAGAACATGAACGGTTTCGAGACGTATGCAGAGGAGCTAATTAAGAACAAGGAGGTCTCCAAAGATGTTGTGCTTAAGAACTCAAGTTACACATTATGGGTTGAGAAATGGAAAGATTTGAAGTCAAAGCTCTTGCAGCGACCTTCTACTCCTGTTCTGAATGGAATGGATTGTGATGACAAAGAGATCTAGAGATAATGACACTAATGGTCTTTGAATTTTAACTCAATATAAAACATGATCTCTGAACTTATGTATTCCCCGAATTTTAACTCAATGCACAACCTAAACTTATAGTATATATTGAATGGACTCCATGAACTATTTGAAAATGTTTAAAATCGGGGAAAATATTGAGTATTTTCATAAAACACTTTTTTTGTTTTATTTTGTTTTGTAGTGAAATGCAATAACCTGTAATAATAAGGAAATGTCAAGTTGGGACATTACAGTTGAATTTTATTCTATGGGCCCTCCCAAATAGTGGAATTCTATTGGTCCGTGCCAAAAATGTATTTAATTATTTTCATGTTGGTAAAGTTTTGACGAGCATTGGTAAGTCTATGTAACTTTATTAATAACTTTTTAAATTACTTGCTTTCGCAGTTACCAAAATTTCGAATTCGCTAACTCCTATTGATGCGAAATTTCTGACTTATATCGACTTTTGTCAGATTAATTAAAAGGTGGGCTTGTGAGTATATATATAAATATATAATATATGCTAAATTTTGAGTATATTCTTATAATAGGGTTAAAATTAGAACTGAATTTTCTAGGCTGGGAAGCTATGGAAGATGGCCTCCTGTTTGTGAATGGCCTGTATCGAACCGGTCGCCGATTCGCTCTAAGCGTCCCTCTCTCTCTCTCTCTCTCTCTCTCTCTCTCTCTCTGTGAAAAACTCTTTTTTCGCAGACTAGCTCCATCAATCTCTCCAATTGCGATCACCTCCGTTCGCCTTCTCATTCCTCCTTCCTTCACGTAGCCCTCTCTCTCTCTCTCTCTCTCTCTCTCTCTCTCTCTCTCTGTGATTGAGTCCATACTCGGTTCAACGTATCATCTGGGTTTGGTTGCAGTGCTCTGTTTTTGGTCTGTTGTCTTCGAATTCGTGGAAAAACCTCTGCTTTTAGATGTGGGTTTGCAATTTGGCGTCGTTTGTCGGCCCTGCGATTGATCATTCGCGTTTTTGCATGTACAGACTATTACGGGCTTGAGGCAAATGCTGGGAAGTAAAATTGTCGGTAAGTGTTTTCCGTGTTTCGGTCCAGTTTTGAGTCGTTCGTCGTGAATGGTTTATTTGCAAAAAGCAAATAAAAGTTGGAGATTTTGAAATGTGCTTGTTTCGCCATTTTCAAGATGATTTATTGGCATACAATGTGCGGATGGACCTCTTTTATTGTTTCAAAAGTAGGAGCAAATAGAGAAGTAAAGTTTCCATGGCATCTCGGAGAAGTTTGGACGCACTTTGTAGTTGTATTATAGTGTGCATCTGATACTTAGCAGTACTTTATAAGAACCTGCATCGTGCATTGATTTAATAAACTAGTACATTTCTGATACTTAATTTATGCTAAATTGAATTAATATTACGGAAAATTGCAAATTAATATAACAAATGGTAAAATCCTAAATTGATACATCCGTTAACTGTCATATGTTTTTTAACTTAGCAATTTAATGAGAAAATTTAAAGGAAAGTAATGAAAGGTAAATTTGTCATGGTTGTATTAACTTACGATTTTTTGTGATTAAATAATTAATTTTGAATAAATTTATCATAAATGTACCTATTTAAAGATATTTCGTGGTGTTAACTCTCGTTTATTTTGGTTTTTAAACCTCAGGAAGTTTCGTGAATGTTCTCTGAGGGGTGGCTGCATATCTTTCCTCAAAAAGGGTCATCAAAGAACAGAGCAATTGGCCCATGATAACATAGTAATTGACCGTTGGCTGTCCTTCATCTTCTTCTCAGAAAGTCATTTACGTTCAACTCCTTTTCTTTGCCATATCTGCAAAGAACCATGGCTCTGATGAGCAATCCTGTCTTAGGCATCAGTTCGCCGGCCCGCCATTCCTTCATATGGTCGTCGCCATGTGTGACAAACCCAAATCTCTGTGTTGCCCTTTTATCGCCGGATGTCGAAGTGCCTCCTTTCTCACCCAGTTGTGTTTAGTGATGCAGGTTCGAGAGCAGTGAGATGCTGGCGAGTTTCCTGCATCGACGCCCTTCTTGGATGAGTCGTGGAGGCTGTGCAGCTTCGCGAACTCCGCCGCTCCGAAGGGCTTCGTGGTGGACCGACGCGGAGAGGTTGGTTACCTGGCGTTCTTGGGCATCTGGGTTATTGATGGGTCCGAGCCAAGCTGCGGGACCCTGATGCTGCTGGGCGGGTGCGGATGCGAGGATCTGTTCTTGCTGTTGAGGTGTGATGGCAACAGCAAGGGTACAGTCAAGGTGGACGCCGGATTCATCCGTCTCTTCCGGGGGTTTTTCCAGCAAGAAGATTTCCAAAACCAGGTGCACAGTAGTTTTTGCCTTGTTTGAATTCGACTTAGAAGTTCGACTGTACACGACTTTAGTTCTTTTCTGGGTGATTTCGTCACATCTTTTATTGGTCGAGCATCATCAACTTTCACGAAATTATGGTTTAGCTTTCAGTCACCTTCTGATAAATTAATTGGCCTATGGACATTACCCATCTTGTGATTCATAATTTGGATTGTTTAATCCGGACCTACTACATGTGAATACAACATTTCAAGAGCTCAAAAAGCCACGGTTTTATTTTATTTTCAAAGCAGAAAAGAACCAAGATAAGGGCGGTTAGTAGGAAATGTATCAACATTTGCAAGGCAGACTTATAAGTGTACAGTACTTAATGAGGCAGCATCTCTGCATTTTCCTTCCTTAGCAGTGCTTGCTTGCAGGGTCTTCTTTTCTTCTCTTTTAACAGTGAGTTCATTCCGTGCACTTGATAACAACAAGAAAAGAGTGTTGAGTTTGATAGCATGAGATTGCAACGTTCCTTCTATACCAATGTTAATATTAATTTAATTTAATCTAATGTGATTTAATTTTTCAATGCCTTATCTGGAAAAACTCACTGCAAAATACATGAATTCCACAAATCCTCCTACTAATTTGAATGGATTTGGTTGGGATTTAAAATTTACATAGAAAGAAAATTAAGATACTAGTTCTTAACCCTTATATTGAAGTTGATGTGAAGGTTTAATTAATTAAGAACTCTTGAAAATCTATTGATCATCCCTCATTCTGGAAATCCTGATTTCTTGTCCACTAGAAAGCAAAAAACCAAATTCATCTTAGAACAACAGAGATGCATTAACTATCAAGGTTTACTTCAGAAGAACCATATTTGTTTTGTTGAACTTACCAGTTACAAACAGCTGGACAGTCTTATTGAACTGTGCATGACTGTTGGAAACTGTTTTGAGAGATTAAGCTGGTGCAGTGGATATATACATCGGACAGTTCTTGGGCAATACTAAATTAAGGTTATTTTTATTCTTCATTTATCATATTCCTGGGCCATGTGTTGAAAATCTAGATGAAATCTTTCTACAGAGCTATTATTTTATCGTGGTTTGCAGCAGCTGCCGATAGAGTACCAGATTCCCTTTTTTCTCTGAAGTGTCAAATGACATTATTCATACCAGCATATTTGAACTAATCAAAAAATGCCCTTGGGTCATGCATGTATTAACTTTTCCTCAATTCTTGCTTGCGTTCTTAGAGACAAAAACACGAACTTGAACGGTTTCGAGAAATAAGCAAAGGAGCTAGATCAAAGAAGGAGTTGTCTATAGATGTTCTGGCGAGGTCGAGTTACACATAATGGGCTGAGAAATGGAAAGCTTTCAAGTCGAAGTTCCCACAGCAACCATCTGCGCCTGCTCTGAATGGAATGGATTGTGATTAAAGAAAAATTGATGACATTCATCATTGTTTATGCGGAGATCGTCATCTCCGATGTAATTGTGTTCAATGCAGACAACTACAGAATAGGAAATGTCAAATGGGGAAGCTCCATTTATTTATTGCAGCAACACTACAGTTGAATTTGATTATTGGTTTGTGCCAAAAATAATTTGATGCATGCTCGATCCTACGATTTTACGGCATGTTCAGCAACACACTCTCTCTCTCTCTCTCTCTCTCTCTCTCTGTAAATTGAGACTCTACGTAGTTCAAAGGATCATCTGGGCTTTTAGTGAGTATTCTGTTTTCGGTGTATTATCTTTGCATTTGTGGAAAAGTCTCTGCTTTCAGCTGTGGATTTGCATTTTGGCATCTTTTGTCCGTCCTTTGATTGATCATTCGTATCTTGCATGTACAGACTTTTTCAAGGTTGAGTCATTGGCCGTGAAATTGATGGCATCTGATTAACGCTGTTGTGCTCGTGAGTGGTTTCGGGTTTTCTAGAGGCTGTGTGATGATAATAAGGTTTCGAAACTTTGTATGAAAGCTGGGAGAGTCATTTTCACGAGGTCTGTTCGTATAAATGCCCACATATCGGTTCCTGGGGTTTCTTCGGGGAATCCGGAAATAGCACACAATCTTCTCCCTCACCGCCTCGCCGCTCTCCTCTCTCTTCTTTTTTCCTCTATTTTTTCTTCTTCCCTTTAGCTCCAATAGGGACGACAACAGACATTCATCCCCTTCCACCACCACCACCACCACCACCACCACCTTACCTCGTCTCAGTCCACCACATCACCACTGTTTCAGCCCTCCGTCGTCGAGCTTGTCCTCAGCCGGCGAACTTGGGCCTCAGATTTTGGATCAAAGGTCTAGTGAGCCCCAGATTTGTGATCTAAAGCTCAACTCGACCTCAAATCAACCAAGGTCAGCTTAGACAACGAATGAGGCGGCGGCGGCGGCGGCGGTGTGGTTGGTCGATACGGCGTAGGGCCTCGACTTCCTAGCTGACGCGGGTGCGGACGCGAAGGGCGCGGGAGGAAGTGGACAGGAGGCGGCCACGCTGGAGGTCGGAGAAGGAGCGGTGAAGATGAAGGCAGAAATGGAGGCGACGTGCCAGAGGCGGCGGCGGCGGTCTGAGGTCGGGCTCGAGGTTGAGGGCCAGAGAAAATGGAGCAGGCGAGGAAGACAGCCCGGGCAGGAAGGCGAGGGACGGTGAGCGAGGGGGAGACCTTGACTGAGTGGGGGGGCCCGCGCACTACTGTTGCAACGTGAATGGAATCAGCCGTCAAAGAACAAAGTAATTGCGTCATGCTTATATAGTATTTTCTCTAGTCATCTCGACTCCAGAGCAATCCACTTCCATTCAGACATCTTCACAAAGCAGGGACCGAAAGACTCGAGCGCTCTCCATGAAGGCCGAGTCGTCGCCGTGCGTAACGTGCACCAACTCTTTTTGTCGCCCTTTCGTCGCTGGATGTCGAATTGTCGTCTCCTTCCTCAACCACTTGCGTTTACCGATGCAGGTTCGAGAGCAGTGAGATGCCCGGGACTTTCGTGGCGTCGACACCCCTCCTGGAGGAATCGTGGAGGCGGTGCAATTTCGCGGACTCTGCCGCTCCGACGAACTTCGTGGCGGACCAATGTGGCGAGGTTGGGTACGTGGCGTTCTCGGGCGTCCAGGTGATCGACTGGTCCGAACCGAGCTGCGGGACCCTGATGGCGCTGGGCGAGTGCGAAGGGGAGCCTCTGTTCTCACCGTTGAGGTGCGATGGCGACGGCGGATAAATTCATGTTACTTATATGTCTAGATTGGCTTGCAGTACAAAGCTTGTGGTTTTGACTGGAGCTGGAATGAGCATGGAGCACAGTATTCCCGATTATAGAAGGTTCTTTAGTTATGTTTAGAATGATATTTAACATTTAGCAGACATTACAATGGATAGATATCACTGATGTGTGGAAATATATCATTTTGGCGATGATTTGATATATAACAGTCACTGTTCTCATTAATTTGTTATAAACTAATTATATCTAATACAGTTTAAGTTTTCTTTGATGGCTATTCTGTATCTTTTAATTTGAATAATTAAGTGACTGTTAATTACTGGAAATGTATCATTTTGCAGATGATATGATATGTAACAGCCACTGTTCTCATGAATTTTTTCTAAAACAATTATATCAAAGACGGTTTGAGTATTCTTTCATGGCCATTCTGTATCTTTTAATTTGGATAATTAAGTGACTGGTAAGAACTGGAAGAGAGGATGCTGCATCGTTTTTCATGTCTTACACTAATCTTCAATTTTTGCACTTTGCATAAACTTGTAGTATATATGGATAATTAATTGACTGGTAATTACTGGAAATATATCATTTTGGAGATGATATGATATGTAATGCCTCTGTTCTCATGAATTTGTTCTAAACCAATTATATCAAAGACGGTTTGAGTATTCTTTCATGGCCATTCTGTATTTTTTAATTTGGATAATTAAGTGACTGGTAAGAATTGGAAGAGAGGATGCTGCATCATTTTTCATGCCTAACACTAATCTTCAAGTTTTGCACTTTGCATAAACTTGTAGCATATATGTAAGCATGTGTGGTCGAGTTTGTATGATTGTGCTCTCATGTCAAGCTTTCATGCTAAATGTGACAATTTGTAATTTTGTCTCCACTGTATTTATGTTGGACTGTTTCTTTCATAGCTAAGACAAACCCTTCTAACTTTTATATGTTTTATGCAGTCCAAACGGGGCTTATAGCATGGGTTTCAGAACAATTACCCATCAAGTGATCTGAAGGCACTTGCTGGGATTTGCAGCTTACCTGACTGACTCTCTCTCTCTCTCTCTCTCTTTTGGGTTTGCTGATTTCATTATGTAAATAGCAACACTCTGCTTATTATGAAGAGATGAAGCGAATATGCAGGGACAGTTTAACCAGAGAGCAAGTTATGGAGGATATATTTGAATCTGAAGGGTGTTCTATTACATATATACAAATTTTGGATGAGGAAGAGGCAGAAATGAAATAGGTGGTGAGAATTGGAAGCCAACTCATTTAATTGAAAGAGCATTTTCCATAAGGAACATTTTTGTCATGTAAATGTCTTTGGGATACTCCAATTAGAATGTGTCTAAGGAAACAGCATAAAATCAGGGTTGGGGTCATGCATAAAAAATAAGGGGAGGACATTCAAGGAAGTATGTTGGATTTGTGGTTCTTACGAATGATATGATACTATGGAAAGTACAAAAATGTGCTGCAATTAGCTGACTTTTCATATGGAGAAGATTTGTTGTTGGTTCTTGCTTAGATAAAATCTTTCCAGTTTCTTCATGGGGCTTCTCTGTTGTTTTTATCTTTTTATGTGTCTAACCATGCCTAAGATCTTTAGTGTCTCTCGATCTTTTACTCCAATTCCATTATAATTCATTCGGAGTTTTTTCATTCTAGACAGCCTGTAGATGATATTGGACAAGGAGCTATGCTGTATGGAGAAGGTTTACCACAGCACAGCCTAGTGCAGCTCATTATGCCCTTGCGTCTCTTGAAAAGGCTGGTCGAGAAAATTTTAGGATTACCCAAAATGTTGACAGGTAACTGGCTGTGGAAATTTTGTGACATTTTCAGAAATTGGAGGATGAAGTTGGATATTAATAATTCTTCTGAACTTATTTCAGATTGCACCATCGCGCTGGTAGCAATCCACTGGAAATATATGGTATACTGTAATATGTAAAGATTGTGGATTTCCTTTTTGCCGGAATTTGTTCCAAGAAGAGGTGAAGGCTCTCAACCCAAAGATGCACTCTTAGAACTTACTTTTTTCTAGTGCTATTCCATTTTCTTCCTTTCTGCTGAATTCAATCCCAGAACATTCATAAGGTTCCACCATGATTTCTCTTTCCTTTTTATGCAGTATGTTTGCAAGGAGGTTCATGGATGACATATGCGAAAATTGTAGTTTACTTGATAATTCGAATGGTCGGTAACTGAGCTGAGGTGATAGTTTTGCTGTAGACTGTAGTGGACAGCTGCAATAGAAGGTTTGTATTATGGAAACCCTGGTTCAGACACGAGTTTTGGTATGAAGCAGAGGCACGATGGTGACATATAGAGAGATGCGAAATTCTGGAAGGAGGATTTTACAATCCCTACTTGCCAAAAATGTGGTGGGGTGCTTAAAACCGATGTAAGGATCTTTCATCTACATTTTACATTTCTCTTTTGTAGCATTTCTGAGGTAATTAGCTCCTTCATGTTTGATTGAAGATCAAATTTGTCTTCTTACTTACGTCTATACTATTTGAAAAAGGAAATTGACAATCTATCACCGTGGTCCAGGTATCTTTACAAAAGCAAATTCATATGCTCCTTCCCCCTTTTCTTGAAAAAATGCTCCTGGGGTAATATCTATGTATGGAAGGATTTAATATGGAATAGCATTGATCTTTCGATATTTCTTCTCATTTCTTGTCCCTATGTAGGTTTAACTCCTTCACTAAGGTTTACTTTGCACTACCAAAAACAAAAGGAAAATAGATTTTAAATGTGCTTGTATTGCTAAATTCGGGATGATGTACTGGCATAAGATGTGAGGATGGACCTCTTCTACTGTTTCGAAGCAGGAGTTAACAGAGAAGTAGAGCGTCCATGGCATCTCGGAGCTATCAGTGTGCTATGGTAGGAAGAATATTATCTATGAGAGAGGCCCAGCCCAGGCCCAAGTATGCCGCCGTCGGGTCATGGGCACGCCCAGTATGGCCAATTGTTTCTTTTGGGTCCGGCCTGGCATGGCCCGATTGCTGGTCCTAAGTTTTGGTGATGGAAAATTATTTATCCTCGCTCTCAATTGTACTGAGGAGAGCCTAGTTATCTTTTTTTGCTCGATTTCTTTTTCTTGTCTTTTCTCTTTTTGGGTTTTATTGACACAAACGTTTAGTAATTGGGGTGGAGATTTTGTTGATACTGAACATAAGCAAGGACTAATTTAATCTTGGGACAAAAGCTATATACATTGTACTACGCATATTCTTAAGGCAAAGTTTTCTTCTCGATCCATTTACAACTCCTTGTTCCAGTGAAGCCCCATTTCAAGCTAATCCAAATATTTAATCTCTTTCAGCATCGCCATTTGCATAATTTCAGTTTACTTGCTATATTAAAGCCTTTACTATCATGTGTTACGTTGTCGTGATACTGTAATAAAATCTCATGGTGTCACTTGCTTCATAATCTCTTAAACGATGTAAGACAATTTAAATGCAACTTGTTCAAAAAATTCAAGGATTGTTTTGACATGAAAATTATCAAAAAAATCCTAAATTTATTGCAATTATGTGAATTTAGTCATAATTTTTTTTTTTCAATTGAGTTATAAAGTTTTTACATGTCAATTCAATCCATCTAATATTTGTGTTAATTCAGTCTATTTAGTAAATTTTAGCCGATGGTGACTATTCGATGAGGCGATTGTTTACTCTTTATCTTCTCTCAGACAAAGTGTGCGCATGGTAACCATCCCCAGCCCAACAATTTCTATTCTTTTATTCCCCAGAACAAAAAAAGAATAGAAACCTGTTTGATAACGGCAAGTTAGTTTTTTGTTCCCGGGAACAAAAAGTTAGCCCGGGAATGGTTTTGGAATAGAAATGAGAAGTAAAAAAAAGTTGCTTCTTGTTCCCGGGAACAAGTTTAAGAAATAAGTGAAATTTTTTTTTCTTTTATTCT
>SMSX01009779.1:0-45092 GCA_026573535.1 Eucalyptus polybractea
TTCATGAGCCTAGCCTAATGGGATCTTCTTCTGCTGCCCAGTCTGTGTTTTCGTCGGTAGTGTTGTCAGGGAAACTTGGCTGAGGCCAATTTGAGGGCTGTGCATAGTAGGGTGTGTCCATATGTTGGGACGAAGACGAAGGTCCCTGTTCGTAGGGATTCTGGGACAAAGGACCTCCAAAGCGTGCATAGGGGTCTTGAGTGGACTGGACAATGTCATCTTCATTTGTCATTTCGTGCTCTTGGGACGATGCAGCTTGTCTGTATTGCCTGAGTGCGTCTTTAGCCCCAGGTGTTAGGTCATAATGATCCCATGTAGTGGGTACATTATTCCAAATGTCTGCAGGAATGGTCTTGTTTTCTTGGCATAGAATTCTCTGGAGTTCTCGGTATTCATGTTCACACAATCTGACAGATCTGGGATATGATTTGTGAATCCGGGCTTCTCGGTTGTTCGAATGAGGTTTATAGGCTGTGGTTCCTATTTCGAGTGGTGCATCGAGAATACCACCATTATTTCTAAAGAAATTCCATGGACGTTTAAAGAACAGGATGGTGTGAACTTCAGGATTTGGTGTCATGGTTCTCAGTTCTCTTTCCAAGTCTTGTTTCCAACAGGTGGGATGATAGAACCAGTTTAGAAAATCTAAAAGATTCCTATCACATTCTTTTTCGATGTTTCTTCCGAGCATGAATATCCTGGTGAGATTAGCAATGAATCTTCTGGTGGGGATTTCAATGGCTATCAAGTACTTATTGGTTAAGTACCATAACAGCGTTTTGAGCTGATCAGGGAAATCATCTTCCTTCCAGATTAGGGGATGAATGAAAGGATAATTTGAATTTAACCCAAAAGGATAAAGAATCGAACCTCCATTGAATCTGAAAAGGTCTGTGTGGCATTGCCACATGAGGTTCTCCATGTTCTCAGTAAGACTGTCATTCTGGATTTGCTGAATAATCTCCTGGGGATATGCCTGGCTTGGCGAGTCTTTAATTTTCTCGATTTTGTATTTGACGCCATAATGGAGCATATGAAAGGCAGGCCTCTTGATGTACATGTTGATCTCAGTTGGTGCTTTGGGTCTTGAAAAGAAATCAGCAAGGACATTCTTTTTTCCAGGAATGTGTTTGGTTTCAAAAGAGTATTTTGAAAACCATTCAGCCCATCGAAGCAGTTGAGGGTTTGGAATCTGTTTTTGTTTAAACTTGGTCATCTGGGGGAAAGATGCCATGTCTAGTTCGACCAAGAAGTGATGGCCGATGAGATGAAATTCAAACCTTTTGATTCCATTTTTGACTGCTAGGATTTCTTTAAAAGTGGAATGGTAATGCATTTCAGCCTGGGAAAACTTTCCACTTTTGTAGGCACAAACGTGTTTCTTACCATCAATTTCTTCGAATAGGACAGCTACCCAGTATTCATCACTGGCGTCAGTTTGAAGAATTCTTTTTCCTGTTGATGGTATTTGTAATGGTGGGAGATTCTGCATAATTTCCTTAAGCTCAGCAACCGCTTTGGTCTGGGTTTTTCCCCAAGGTGGGGAATTCTTCTTCAGCATTGTTTGCAAAGGAATCAGCAGCTTTGCAATGTGTGGGACAAAAACTCTGAGATAATTAATTATCCCAAGAAATTGCTGAACTTGCTTTTTTGTGAAGTCATTTTCAGGAAACTTCAATAATTCTTGTGCAATGTGTGGCCCTGGATAGTATGTACCTTTGTTGAGGTGCATACCAAGAAATTCAATTTCTGTCTGGGCAATATTCATTTTCCTTTGAGAGAGCATAATACCATGCCTTTTCACAATTTCTGCAAATTTTTCAAGGAGTTGGCAGTGGCTCTGTTCATCAGGGCTGTAGAGCAGAATATCGTCGATATACACTGCTGCAGTTGACAGAATGGGTTGGAAAATACGGCACATGGCCTTCTGGAAGAGGGATGGGGCAACTTTCAAGCCAAAGGGAAGAACTTTCCATTGGAAGTGCTGGTTTGGAATACAGAATCCCGTTTTTGTTCTGTCTTCAGGATGGATACCCAATTGCCAAAATCCGGCTTTGAGGTCGAATTTGGAATAGATATGGGCCTTAGTTAGACCGCTAAAGAGAGAATCTCTGGATGGTAAAGGAAACTTATCATCTTGGAGAAAAAGATTAAGAGGTTGGTAGTTAATTACCAATCTCATTTTCCCTCTGTTCTGCTCGGCTCGCTTATTGACATAAAAGGCTTCACAAGCCCATTGAGAATCAGAAATTTCAATAAGGCCTTGTTGCAGAAGTTCTGAGCATTCTTTTTGGGCTAAAGCCAAGTGTTCTGGCTTCATTCCCGCATGACTCGCCTTTGTTGGGTTGATGTCTTCATTTTTCTTGAAGGGAAGGCGAACAAAGAACTCTGGATTTTCCCATAAGGGATGAGAACACTTTTGAGCAAATTCTGAGTGGGATTCCGAGCATGATTCTAATAATTTTTGCATGATTGGATCTAACATACTCATCTGGATGGAAAAGAGTCTCTGAATATCAACAAACTCAGAGAAATGATTTTTATATCTAAGGCCCTTTCCAGGAATGATGCGTAGTTGAGAGATTTGAGTCATGATGTCCCACCCAATTAGCAAATCCTTGTTAAGGAGGTTTGATCCAAAGATTTTTGCTTTTATGGAGCACTCGGGAAAAAACTGGACAGTAACTGAAGTAGTTCTGACGTTTGTGGAGAAAGTATCTCCAGAGGCGGAGTTGAAGTATCGGATATGAGGAGTCCAATATTCTTCAGGCAGAACTTTAGTGTCCAGAATGGAGGAACTTGCTCCGGTATCAATGAGAGCAATAACATTGATGGGTTTGGCGTACTTTGAAGTGAAAATTTTTACAGGGAAATGGGGGCAGTGAGTTTGACTTGAGAATATGTCAGGATTTGGTTCTGAAGATGTGGGAGATATGTGAAAAATATCTTCAGATTCTGACTCGTCAGACTCAGTCTCATTGGAAGATTGGTAGAAGGGGATAACACAAAGCGTTTGCTCTGTTGGTTCTTCGTCAGCAGAGAATAAGGATTCAATGTCATCATTTTCAAGGGACATACCTGTTTCACATTCGATCAGATGATTCTGACCTTTTTTCGCCTGAGGACAATTCTTGGCAAAATGTCATTTCTTGTTGCAAATGTAGCAACGGCTTGATTTCTTATGGCCTGTGTGGTCCTTTCTCTTGCGTAGGTATCGCCATTTCTTCTTTTTCCGGAAATGCTTGGAGCCATGCTTGGATTTTTTAATTGAGTACTTCTTGAAGTGCTTCTTCTTCCGGGAGTAATGGCCACAGGTACCATCACAATCTTGTTTGGAGCATTTGATTTTTAACTTCTGATGGGAACAGGCTGATTCAAGACGCTTGTCATCTGTGATGTATGTTTGGACCATTCGACGCTTTAAGCATAATTCCTCAAGGCATAAATGGACTTCTTGCTGAAGTTCTCCCATGGGAACGTCTTGTATTCTTCTTTGCTTTCCAAAGAAGGATCTTTCAACCATCTGTGATAGCTCTTTAGGAATGGAAGTGATGAAGACATGCTTTAGATTTGGATCTGCTCCAATCTGGTAAAAGAGCTGAAGCATTAATCGATAATGCTTATCAAGATGCTTTTTCTGAAGGGAGCAGCATCTTCTTTCGAAGAATTCTCTTCTTTTTAGCTCTTTGAGATCTCCAGGAGTTCCCACAAAAACGTGGTATAGATAAATAAGGGCATGGCTGTAATTTGGTGACAACAGAAACGTAAGCTGGTCTTGTTCTGTGAGTGATTGCCACCAAAATTTAAGGCTCCCTGTGAACCTTGTAACAAAATTGTAAAGGACATCATTCATATCATGGTTGGTGATGGACTGTGTACATAACCAAGTATGAAACTCTTCAAGTCTATGTGGCCATTTCGAATAGGGAATATCGTCAATGGAGAAAAATTGTTTTGATGCCATGGACACATGCCTGGCAGAATTGGTTCTAGTGGGATTACTTGTCTGTCCAAATTCTGGATCAGAATAGTTTGATTCCATTTCGTAATCTGAAGGAGTGTCAGCCATGAATATTTGCGAAGTTGGTGGGATGGTAGGGGGAGAACCGATTATTTGGTCTGAGAAGGAGGAATAAGAGGAAGAAAGAGATACTGAATCTGATGTAGTATCAGAAGTTTGTTCAGTGAACAGAATCTGTGTCTCCGGGACTGGTGGATCAGGCTCAGGCTGTTGGGTAATAGGATCAACTTGCTTACCCAAATCCTTCAAAAAGGATTCCAATGGATTTGATAACATCATCTGGTCTGGCCTTTCTCTTATGACAAGTGAGCTTGATTCTGTAGGTGGTGTCTTTTCTTTTCCCTTTTTCCTTCTTCAAGGCTTTGAGACGACTTCGCAAATCTGTTTCTCTTCTAGAAGGATCTTCTGGGATATTGGCAAAAACAGACACTTGAGGTGTTGGGGATACATACCCGGTTTGAACAGGAGGTGCCAATGGATCGAAAGGTCTAAACCTTCCTTCTTCAAGAAGTTGAATCTGCTTCTTGAGTTTGTCTATTTCTGGCTTTGGACTTTCAAGATAATGGTACCCAAGATGTTGTCCTGATTCCAAGGCTTGAAGCCTTTTTTGGAACTCAGAAAGTATCTTCTTGGTACTCTCATCGTATCTTCGGAGATCTTGTTGCACATTTCCAATCTTGGAATCAATAGCCTTAAAGGCATTGTTTTGTGCCAACAGAGTCTCTGATTGCCAGTTTAGAACGGCTTCAGCAGCAGGAGTTTTCTTCTGTCTTCCATGTTCGTCCACATCAGTGGGGGTAGGTATTTTGGGAACATGGCGATATCTACCATGTGGGTCAATAAACTCTTCTGTAGCAGGGAATGAGAGTTTAGAACTTTCCTTGACAAGAGGAGGAAAGTCAGTATCTTGGAACATGGCAATAGAGGAAGTGGGTGGTGTTTCTACTGGAACTTCGAGGGGGTAAGAATGTTTCTTAGCCCACTTGAGGATTGGTTTGTAAAATGGAGAGAGAGCTTGTTTTTTCTGGGGAGGAGAAGGTGGAGGTGATTTTGGTGGATCTGGCGAGGTTCGAGATGTAGTACTGAACTCTGGTGGTGGAGGTGGTGCATAAGATACCATGAACTGGTATTTATCACACTCACCAAGAGTATCTACGGAGGAATCTCCGTCTAAGTACCTCTGATACATATTGTCCTTGGGCTTTTTCCGTCGGGGAGGAGATCTTGTATGGGGATCTACCTCGTCAGGAGAATTTATGCAGTAGGAACATTGGCAAAAAGGATCCCAAAAACAATGACCGTGCTTGTCTTTATAGTGATAAACAGGATGTCCATCACCTTTGAAGTGTCGAACATGCTTTTTTGGATCTGGTTCAGAAATGGATTCTGGAACACAAGGTTCAATCATGAAGAGAGTTTGGAAGATAGAGGGACTTTCTTCCTTTTCTTTGCCAAATTTGATGGAAACAGTTCCATCTTTTTTTCTTACAAACTCTGAGTCTGTAGACTGGAACGGCTTGTTATGCTGATGTAGCTTTTCATAGTTGGTAATCCAAGTTTCTGGAAGGAGCTTGGCCAACGTATCCTTTGGAATCTGTCGGGGGACATGGATGCAGGATGCCTGATCATTCTGCATGGAGATGAACAATGCGTCTTCATTACCATTGTTGAAGTTGAGGTCGAGAGCATGGTTCTGCACTCGATAAACCATCTGGTAATGCAAGGTTGCAGCTACAGATTCAGCAGTTTGGGGGGCTCCAGTGAGCTGTACTTGAACTTTCATAAAGGAGAGAAGCTGGGGGTCTGAGAGAGCGATGTTGAAGTTTGGATATAGAGTTACAAAGACTGTTCCGGCATTCAAAGTGGTTTGAACAGTACCGATGCAAGCATGCTGGTATTGTAAAAACCTGGTATCTAACAACGCGATTCTGGCCACTACTGGCAAGCCTTTACGATAAGTCTCAATCAAATGCACTTGAAGTGTATATTAAAGAGGTTGAGAGGCAATTAGATAGAAAAGTGAAAATAGTAAGATCGGATAGAGGCGGTGAATATTATGGAAAGTATGATGAATCGGGACAATGTCCAGGTCCATTTGCTAAATTCCTTGAAAGACATGGCATTTGTGCTCAATACACAATGCCAGGTACACCACAACAAAATGGTGTAGCAGAAAGGCGTAACCGTACTTTAATGGAAATGGTTAGGAGTATGATGAGTCATTCATCTTTACCATTGTCTTTGTGGATGTATGCTTTAAAGACTTCTATGTACTTATTAAAAATGGTTCCTATTAAGGCAGTACTAAAGACTCATTTTGAACTATGGACGGGAAGGAAACCTAGTTTACGACACTTGCATGTTTTGGGTTATCAAGCAGAAATAAGAATTTACAATTCACATGAAAGGAAATTGGATTTAAAAACGGCCAATGGTTATTTCATTGGTTATATAGAGAAATCTAAAGGGTATAAATTTTATTATCCTAATCATAGTACAAGAATTGTTGAATCTGAAAATGCTAGGTTCATTGAGAATGGTAACATCAGTGGGAGTGAAAGAATGCGTGATGCTTGCATTCAAGAAGTAAGGGTAGAAGTTCATGTACCCAAAGCTTCTAAAGTTGTTGTTCCTGATATTATAGTACAATCTAACAATAATCGAGAACAACAAATTAATGAACAAACACTCATAATGAGATGTCAATATTGAACCTCCAATAGTTGAGTCACAAGAAATAGCATTAAGAAGATCTCAAAGAGAAAGAGATCGGCTATTTTGATGACTACATGGTTTATCTACAAGAGTCAGAAATTGACTTAGGAATTGGAAATGATCCAGATTCATTTTCCCAAGCCATGGAATGTGAAGATTCTAATGAATGGTTTAATGCCATGAAAGAAGAGTTAAAATCCATGCATCAAAATCAAGTTTGGGATATTGTTGAATTGCCTAAAGGATGTAAGAAGGTCGGGTGTAAATGGGTCTTTAAGACCAAGCGCGACTCAAAAGGCAATATTGAACGACATAAAGCCAGACTTGTTGCAAAAGGGTTTTACTCAGAAAGAAGGCATTGACTATAAAGAGACATTTTCACCAGTCTCTAAGAATGACTCACTTAGAATCATTATGGCTTTGGTGGCTCATTATGACTTGGAGTTACACCAAATGGATGTTAAAACCGCTTTTCTTAATGGGAATTTAGAGGAAGAGGTTTATATGGACCAATCAGAAGGCTTTTCAGTTAAAGGAAAGGAACACATGGTATGTAAATTAAAGAAGTCAATATATAGACTTAAACAAGCTTCCCGACAATGGTATCTTAAGTTTAACGATACCATAACTTCATTTGGATTTAAGGAAAATACCGTTGATCGGTATATATATATGAAAATTAGTGGGAGCAAGTTTATTTTTCTAGTTCTGTATGTTGATGATATTTTGCTTGTTACTAATGATCTTGGTTTGTTACATGAAACCAAGAAATTTCTCTCTAAGAATTTTGAAATGAAGGATATGGGAGAGGCAACATATGTGATAGGAATAGAAATATTCCATAATAGATCACAAGGATTATTAGGATTGTCTCAAAAAGTTTACATTGAGAAAATTTTAGAGAGATTTAATATGAGTAAATGTTTAGCATGAATAGTTCCAATTTAGAAATGTGACAAATTTAGTCTTATGCAATGTCCAAAAAGTGAATTGGAACGAGAACAAATGAAAAATATTCATTATGCATATGTTATGGGAAGCTTAATGTATGTACAAACTTGCACCAGACCATACATCAGTTTTGTTGTCGGAATGCTGGGTAGGTATCAAAGTAATCCTGAAATGGATCATTAGAAAGCTGCAAAGAAAGTTCTTAGATACTTGCAAGGAACGAAGAATCATATGCTCACTTATAAAAAAATCCGATCATCTCAAGGTGATTGGATATTCAGATTCAAACTTAGCCGAATGTGTTGATACAAGAAAATCAACATTTGGTTACTTATTTCTTCTAACTGGATGGGCAATTTCATGGAAGAGTGCGAAGCAGTCAATTATTGATGCATCCACTATGGAAGCTGAATTTGTGGCATGCTTTGAGGCCACAATTCATGGATTATGGCTACAGAATTTTATTTCAGAGCTTGTGATTATCGACAGTATTGCCAAGCCGCTGAAAATTTATTGTGATAACTCTGCAGCAGTTTTCTTCTTTAAAAACGGCAAGTATTCTAAGGGTGCTAAGCATATGGAGATCAAATACTTGCTTGTTAAAGAAGAAGTTCAGAAACGAAGAGTATCAATTGAACACATTAGCACTAATCTTATGATAGCAAATCCGTTAACAAAATGACTGCCGCCCAAAACATTTAATGAGCATGTTAAAAAGATGGACATTATTGAACGTCATTAATGTTTGTATTATGATTGTATTGAGTTTATATATTTGACACTTTGAGCTCACTTACGTGTTTCTGATATTTCCTGTTTTCTATTTAGTATACATTATGGAAATAGATGAATGTTAAACAGGATAGTTTCTAAAAAAACATTATGGTTGAACTATTACTGTACTTCTCATTTATGGATTATGTTAAGTAAAGTGCTATAGTTGTAGACTTGTAGTACATAGAAGGGACTATGTCGATTAATGACATACAACCGTTATGACTCATATTAGTTTTCTTTACTTAGTTGTGATTATTATGTGATTACCAATTTAATGAAATTTTATAGCATAATGTTATTGTGCACATTATAGTCTTTATTAAACCATGAAAGAAAAATCATATGGGCCAAGTGGGAGAATGTAAGAATTATTATGACCCACATGATATGATTTATTATATGGTTTAATAATTATTAAAATGCTATAAAATAAATAATTATTGGTTACGAGAAGTTGCAACTCTAATAAAATGAAATGGTATATTGCTTTAATGGAATGCACATTTTCAACGAACGTACAAATAGAGTCCGGTCCTCTCTCCACCCACAATGAACAACAATAACAGAAAGGAATTGGGTATTCTCTCCTCCATCGATAGAATACATTAAAGTATAGTGGGTTAAGGGAAAGAAATCGGATTTCTTTTTTTGGTCCAAGATTCTTCAATGTTCTACAACGATCATCATCAAGTGCAACACTATGGATAAATGTATGTCTTCATCTAATTGTGAAAATCATGAAGATCAAAAGATCACTATTTTCTTTTGTATTTCCACATCAAAGCATTATATGTATATTCTAACAATATGTTCATTCTGTAATTAATCAGTGATTAGTATCATAAACCAAATAAAACATGAGTTTGAGTCCATTTAACAATACTCGGTATAAGATAAATTAGATTGGTCGGCCTCATGATTTGTAATTAATCAATAATTAGTATCATCAACAAATTCAAACATATTGTTAGATATATCTCGAGTTTGAGCCCATTGAACAATACTTGGTCTAAACTAAATTATATTAGTTGACCTCATGATTTTGGGGGACTTCTTCTTCGGTCCAGCTGCACATGATTGCATTTACGATCGGCGGAAATCGTGAGAAGAAGAAGATTGGGCGTAGATTTCACTTTGCATCTCTCTCTCTCTCTCTGCATCCGTAGAAGACGAAGAAAGCTTCAAAGAGAAGACTTTCTTTCCTTGGCACTATCGGAGCTATAACCGGATTTAGGGGAGATTTGCTCAGCCAGCAAATGTGGAAATCCCACTACCTATACAATAGTTGAAGGAGCCGACAAATGATTATGGAGGGAGCCGACAAGTTTGTCTTTCATCCACTATCTTCATCTGCTCTCATGCTATAATAAATGTGGTGTCGAGTATATCTTGAATTCTCTTTAGGTCTGAACCAACGTTAGGGTTTAGAAATAATATAAAATTGTTTTTTTTCTTAAGTTATTAAGTTAAGAAACTGAAACTGAAAAGCTTTTAGATTTTTTAACCATCTTTGGTAATTCTTGAACTTTTACGGTGGATTTTGATTTTCCTCTCCCTACAGTTTTTTTTAACGAGGATTTTCACGTAAATCTATGCGTTCTTTTATTCTTTTCAATTTTAATTTCATTGTAGTTTCCACATCAATTTTAATATGTGGAGATTTTTCAGACAATAAATTATAATATATGAAGGGGCCCTAGATTGTGTAAAAGATGGGAAGAGAGGACGAGAGAGTTAGAGCTTCCTCAAGCAAAAGGTAGGATCTCTCAATAGGGGGAAACTTTCTTGTTGTATTTACACCCCTATAGTGATTTACTAATTAAATACTTGTAATCAGAATTTGTGTAATTCCTTGAATGAGATTTTACTAGTAATTGTGAGGGGCTAAACACCTAATGAATTATAGGGTGTAATTGAGGTCTGGAAAATATTGAGAGAGTGTTTTAAGTGCTTGAGTTATTGTAATCTCTATTGTATCGCTAATTTCTATAATGAAATTATATGTTATTTTCCTTGTAGATTTAGGTACCAATTTTTGGACCAAACTGCGTAAATTTAGTATCCGATATCCTTTCCTTCCGATTATTTTATCGATTCGCTTGTCCGTATTCCCAATGCATATAATGAGATCTTCTTATGTCCCTTTTCTCAAAAGAATGTTGGTTCCTCTTAAAGACAATGACTTAGTGCTATTTCCTTACCAGAGATAGCTGCATTAACGAAATACCAAAAAGCCTCTGTCTGAGATGAAGCTTTGCAATTTCAAACCAGAGAAGACAATAGCATTTAATTTGCCTTGACTGAGATGACTCACGTGAACTGGTCTATGGTGTGGTCACCTTGTCAGCCTCAGCCATCTCTTCTGACCCGTCTTCTCCCGGTGCCTGAATTCACGAGCTCCACTTTGCATGAGGCGTGGAAAACGCAATCCATCCCTCTCAATCATGCATTAATTAGCGCAAACAACCTGGAGAGACGGGAGCTGCAGAGTAGAAAGTCTTTGCCCGGACCCAAGCCGGACGACCGGGTGCAATGACAGCAGCGGGATATCACGGGACCCCAAGTCGCCCCGCGGTGCATGATAGTTGCCGTGATTGATCCAGTACTTCATGGACCGAGTCTCGACAAGTATTTGCCTTTGGAAAGATGCTCGGGTTCCATTGCTAGAAAAATCATTAGGTTTATGAGTGCAAAATGTTACCAGGGAAAAAGGTGGGCTAAACTGTATATCAAGATTGGAATGTACAATGGAGTACAATTTGGGGGCTGTGTTTTGACAGATATTTTAAGATTGAAACATAAAATTTGGCGCAATTTCAAGGCGTGTTTTGACAGACGGATTTGAAACGTGAGATAATGAATATGTCCAAAATGTCCATCCATACTAAGCTATATCATTTTCTATACCAAGTTTAGTCTAAATAGCGTTTCTCAAGACAAGTAAAATGCATCAAGTAGTAAGCAAGAAAACATGTAGCGTGCTTTCATCTTGTGAACGATGTGATTGAAAAACTAATCACGAATAGGAAACATGTGAGCTGAATATGTCTTTTTATGGACCTTAGCAGAATAGCTTACGTTGTCTTTAGGTATGCGATGGATTTAATCACCATATTAGGTCTTGACACTTGATAATACCACCTCTTAGCATCCATGTGACCATTTTTAGATTTCAATAATCTTTCCCTTTTGGCTCCATATTACTTTTCAACTGGGGAGTATTGATACTCTCCAAAAGTTTTCGTGTTATGTCAAACACACGATCAACAAGTGTCAGAAAATCCAATACGTGGTCAATTCTCATGACACACGAGTCTAGAATTTCGATATTCGATTCCAACATAGAGGGTTAATTTTAAAAATTTTCAATAAATGATGGGTCAAAATGTAAATATATAAAAATATAATAAAATAATAAAAATAATAAATGAGGAAAAAAATCTTGTCTTCTCTACTCTTTAACTCTTACTTCCCATGACTCACGATTTGTAGTGTAAATTCATTCTAGACTCTTTTTTATTATTTATTTATTAGTAAATTTGAATTAAATTAATTTGATTGAAATAATCATAAAAATAATAATTTATCATGTATTTATAAAAATACAAAAAAAATATAACGTGTCCCAACGTATTAGAATTATCTATATTTTTAGAAATGATATATCAACATGTCATGTCGTGTTATGTATTGCGTATTGCGTGTCGATATCGATGCTACTTAGCTTATCAAGCTCATAACTACAAACTAGAAACACCTATACTTTTATGATTATAATTAATTCACTTGAGGAAAAATAAAGCATGAAGGTACAACAATTATTAACTTGATACAGAGCAAACATCATCATAATACTGCATGATTTCCCTAATATGGACTTAACAAAGATACCTTCCATAACGTTTTAATCATGCAAAAGATCAACACGAATTGGGGAATGAGAAGACATGCAGATGCAATTTGTCTCTCTTAGAGTGCATTTGGTAATATTTCTATTTTGAAATAGTTTTCTTCTTTTTATTTCTATTCGCTAGAACAAATTTCTAAGTAAAAGAACACATTTGGTAATTACACAAAATTTATATTCTTAAAAAAAAAAACAAAAGAATATGAATACATTTGATACAACTCACAAATTATTTTGTAACATAAAATTTCTTTTAAATTTTTATTATTTTTTTTAGATTTTTCTTTTTGTCCTTTTTTTCTTTTGGGCCAGCGATTGGCGATAAAGGCCAACAAATAGCAATCAACAGCGGCAGTGATCGGTGGCCGGTTGGGGGGCAACAGACGGTGAGGGGTGGTGAGAAATAAGAAGAAAAGAAAAAGAGAAAACAAAGAAAATGACTTTTTTTAGAAATTGTTCCTCGAAACAAAAAGTTACTTTTTTTTCTTTACCAAAAAAAAAAACAAAAAGTTACTTCTTTCTACTTCTTGTTTATGTTCAAAATATATTCCTCGGTTACTTTTTTAATCCAAGGAATAAAAAAATTAGTTAACATCACCAAACGAACTTATGTTATTTTTTTATTCTGGAGAATAAAAGAACAAGGAAACAAAGAAATAGGAACATTAATAAACAGGCCCTTATGGTGCGTTTGGTAATATTTCTAGTCTAGAGAACAATTTCTTTTTAGAAATAATCTTTTTTTATTTCTACTCTCTGAAATAATTTTTGAGTAAAAGAACGTGTTTGGTAATTATATGAAATTTCTATTCTCAGAATAGAAAAAAGAACACGAATGCATGTGGTACGATCTACAAATTTTTTATAACATAGAATCCGGTAGTGGGCGGCCGGCAACCGGTAGCGGTTGTCGGCGGATGGCGGATGGTGGATGACAAGGGCAAGGGGTGGCAAGAAATAAGAAGAAAAGAAAAAAAAAGACTTATTTCTAAAAATTGTTCCCGAAAATAAAAAACTATTTTTTTTTTACATCCTGTTTCTGTTCCAAATCTATTCCCCGACTACATTTCTATTTTGAGGAATAGAAAAATTAGTTGACGTTACCAAATGAATTATTGTTCTTATTTTATTCTAGGGAACAAAAAAACAGAAAAACAAAGAAATGGGAACAAAAACAAACAAGCCCTTAGTCTTTCAGTTCAAACACAATTCTATCAACCACCTTGAAACTTCTCATTTCCTCGCAATCCCCTTAACCCAAAACCTTGCAAGTGAAACTTCTTCAACAATGGGTTCTTCCTCTGCTCTTGTCGATGAATCTCTTAACCAAGAACCTATGGGCACAAGAATGCCTTTCTTGTAATTGCAGTGAACCAGAATGACCCAGTTACTAGTTTGAGTTCCATTCCCTCTCCAAGACTTCTCGCAACTCTTATCTCTTGTACTGCACTGCACTGCACTGCCGGATTCCATCACTAGGACTAGGAGTGGCTCTAAGGTAGTTTATGTAACTAGAAATGCTGGTGATGTTTTTGTCTCCCTTCAGATTTCCTGGCAGAGAAGGTAAAGGTGGGAAAAATAGAATCAATTTCTTTAGAAGAGGCGGTTGAGAAACTCCGCAGAGGGGTTTCTCTTGCAGGACCCTTTTAGGATCATGAGTTGGGATATTACAGAGCAAGTCTAGAGGAACCAGGGAAATTGCTTTTCTTCGAGTATGAAGATGTTAAGAGAGACACTTCAGGCCACGTGAAGTTATCGGCTGAGTTCTTGGGTAGTCCATTTTCAATAAAAGAAGAAAGTAAGGGAGTGGTTCAGAGATAATAAAACTCTGCAGTCTCCAGAATCTGAGCAGCTCAGAAGCCAATAAGAATGGAATCATGAGTGTGAACTCCACTTATGAAGATACAATTGTTGGATATGATGCATTCTTCAGAAGATGCAAGGAGGGAGGTAGCAAAACCACTTGACAGCTGAGATGATTCAGTGTCTCAACCAAATCACTGTGCAGAGATTGGGTCATTATGGTTTGAGACTATAGGAGATCAGCAGCCCAAAGTGGAGGGGAGAAGATGTCGCAGCAACCGCATGCTCAGTAAATATTCCAAACAAGCCTCTAGTGATATGGCCTTATCTTTGCTTTGTCGGCCTGTACTTCCAATAAGGTGCTGTGCAGGATTTGCCTGTACTTTTCCTAGTTCATTTTTCAAACATACTTTTTCAACTATCGTTATGGCATGTATCTCCCTCGATCAATCTGGCTAGTTGGGTTCCTTTATTTGCTCTGAGTGGCTGATCATCATGACACTCCCAGAATTTCTCAATCTCCATAGAGGATATATCACGTCTCTAAGATATTAAGGATTTTTATTAGGTCCACTACCGTTATAAGAATTGTTCGCACATTCACAATTGGACAGTTGATATGTGGACAGGTTTGGTTGCAAAACTAGCTCCAAACACATATGCCATTAATCCAATGGTGAATATGCAATGATTGATCACAATTGCAGTGGACCTAAGAATAATTCACATATTAAACATAACAATAGTAATATCTAGAGTTTTACGAAAATATTAGCATGCTTACCAGTTAGGACAAGAAGAACAAGTCCTCCGAGAGGGCAGAGAAACAGACATATTTGTAAAGGGAGCAATAAGTTCTCGATTGCCATCTTCTTCTTCACAAACAGAAAAAAATCTTCGTTTCAAGTCCTCCAGCTGCTATTAAACCATAATCGTGAACTAAGTGGCTTTATATTGTAGACACAAGAACCAGACTTGGCTACTAACCCCTCACATAAGCAATTCATCTGGTGCAGATGAACAATGACAATAGATCAAGCTCCATTTACAAATTCCCACCAGGTGTATCCTGGGAAAAAAGAGGCAGACGCAAGAACAAGCAGTTTCTGGCATCAGCCGTAATGGATGAGGTCACCGGTGATCTCTACAGGAACATGAGCCTCCAGCAAAATGATGGAACTGATTTCTATCTCAAAGGCCGATCTCTATGTCATATACCAATGAAACTAGCTTAACCATGGCAGTCTTGACAAACTCTATGATTCTTAACTATTCTTAGAGTTGATCCAGTAGGAGATTTCACAAGGTCAAATGCCAAAGCATTTTTCTCTCTGTGAAATGCCACAGAACTTTTCTTTTTCCCCTTCCTCAATATCATACAAGGCCAAGCCAGTGTTGTGCAGCATAAGCAACCTGCTTCAGTTCCTTCCTTATGTCGTCAAACAAGTCCCGTACCTCCAGTTTAAGACAATCTGATGCCACAGATTCATAAACTACATTGTCAATTTCAATTGAGCTGCTCCAGCCACTTTGGCAAGTGCTTTTTGGTTCATCGCTGCACTCAATTGCACTATTTCATTCCACATAGAATCCTGAGCATATATATTTGAAAGCAAAAAATAATTTTCGGCATTAGTAGGCTCCAACTCAAGAAGCTTCCTCGCTGCATGCCTGTCCAATGAAACATTCCGATGGGTCTGCCTAGCACCTAGGAGAGTTTCTCCAAATAATTGGATCTGGTTTCGAGTCCATATTTTGGACTGGATGTAGAGGTTCACTAAACAATCCGGGTTGACCAAGTAAATCTACCATACATCCATAATGTTCAATTTCCGGACGCAATCCAAACTCCTCCTTCATGATCCTAAAGTACCTCTTCTCATCAACATGACCTTCATAACAGCAAGCGCACAATATGCCCAAAAATGCGACACCAGCAGGCTTTAGGTTCTCCATTATCATCCTATAGAAAGCCTGTAAAGCAGCTTCACCACATCCGTTCATGGTGAAACCTGAAATCAACTCAAGACACAAAGCTCATTTGAACTTATTCCATGGTAGTGAATATACTCATGAATCCACTTTCAAGACACAAAGCTCCCAAGTAGGGGTGAGCATCGGTCAACAGTTAACCCTGGACCGACCCTGGATCAGCCCAACCCTATCAGTCTTGGTCTCATTCCCAAGAGGACCAGGTTGGTCCTTGGTCTTGGAATCTCTAGACCAACACTGTGTTGGTTAGTCCTCAATTCTAGGAGTTTAGGATCAATCCAATCCGAATCAACCCTAACTCTATATATATATATATATATCCAAAATATTATATATATATATATATTATATATAAATTTTTTTATATATTTCTAAAGGGAAAAACCTAAGTCAAACAGCGTCAATAGCAATAGACGAATTCTCATGGAGTCCAAAACGACATAAATAGCATTAAACAGCTTCTCACGACATCCTCCTCTAGTGCTCGTTCTCTTCAGTCTTCTTTATTCTCTTAGTTTTCAATTTGCCGAAATCAAAAGAAACAACTTCCCCACTCGACACTCACCCCACTCAACTTCCCATCTTATCCTAGATCTTTATGAGCTATCTTAATCTTTTTTTATGATATCTTGCTTTTAGTAGGTGTGAAATTTTTATTGTTGTCTTATCTTAAATTTGTTAAATATGTACCAATATTTATAATTTGATTGCACAATGCCGCATTATCGATAGATATGTAATTTGAAATGATAAATTTACCTTTTCAAAGAGTATAAAAATGAAACAAAAAAATTATCAATTTATCCTAAGAACCAGACTGAACCTATTAGATCGGTTCGGTCCTCAATCCCAAGCTTAATAGAGTCAATCATCAATCCCAAAAATTGAGGATCAATTTGATCTTAGAGCTAAGGAATGGATCGGCCTAATTCGTACCATACTCACCTTTACCCCCAAGTGAGCACAAGCCGATAAAGCCCCCACCTTCGTGACCTTGGTCGATCTGACCCCATCAGCCTGCATTTCCCTGAACAAATCGAGAGGTTCCACGAATTTCCTATTATGGATGTGACCAGTTATTAGCGCATTATTCCTCTCACCCATTTCATCAAACGCCTTATAGGCATCCTCAATAAGCAAACAACACCTGTATAAACATCAACATCAAAGTTTGCCTTGGCCACGTAAGCGTGCGCGGAGTGATTTTAAGCAATTTCTCATGCCAAAAACTAGTTCAACCTTCCTTTCCTTCCCCAGAGGTGGAGGGGAGGAGAGATCAGTGGGCTTGGTCCGCCTTTGAAGGGCCCTACATAAAATTAAAATAAAAGATAATAAAAGTCAATAGGTCAAACGCAAAAAGAGGAAAAGCAAGATGGGCTGCTTCGTCCGTGGAGTGAGCGCAAGAGGAGAGAGGCAGTGTTCCACCGAGAGAGAGAGAGAGAGAGAGAGAGAGAGAGAGAGAGAGCACGCAGGATAGGAGGAAAAAGGTGGTGGCTTCCAGGCCCAATTCGAGTATTTTATTCATGAAACTGAGGACTGTAAGTCGATTGGTTCCGTTTGTTGAGAACCTTCTCTAGTTCCTCCAATTGTGGTTCGGATTTTCTTACTCCATTTATGATAATCTATTTCGTGAACGATGAAATATTGTTATATTATTAATGTTGAGTCTATAGTGTATAATTAGAAAAGAACACTTTGTGTATTCTACTATTCTTAGTGATCAATGGAAATTTTTTAGTGACTTGTGATTTTTCATTCGTTAAATTACCATGTAAAATCTTGGCGATGTTGTTGCCTTTGTCTTTATTTACATATTGTGAGGTTGTATTGTGAGAATATATTATGGTTGTTAATGGGGTTGAGTCTATTTCAATTGGTTTAGTTTTGAGGAAGATACTAATCTTAGAATGGGTGTTTTTAGTGAATTGTTGTTCAACTCTCCCCAACAAAGTAGTCTTCGAACTCAAGTTACCAAATCTAGAGTCAACAGTCACTCAGAGAAGGTTGTTGATGGTCTAAACCTAAGTTTCATGTGTGAGGAGGGAGATTATTCGGATTTATCTCACATTAGTTATGGAAAAGGCGGGTGGTCAGTTTATAAATATGAGAGAAAGCCTTATCATTTAAGCTAATTTTTGAAATGAAAGGGGCCCAAACTGCTAATACCTTATAGGCTGAGAAGCAAAAGGAGGAATCCACCAAAGGAGGGGCTCGTCCCGTGTAGCCTCTAATCAAGTGACAAAAAGAGATCATTATGCAACTTGCCAGTGACTTTTCGAAATGAAAACACGCAACAGATAACTAACTCTTTAATTAAATTTGAAATTACTGAACACTCGGACAACACTATATTTTGGTCGCTTGTTTGTCGTTCACCCTTTGCCCACTAATTTCGATAAACAAGCTTTCGTGAACATGTTTTTCTAGTGTTGCAGATCAGACTCGGGTCATTGGTTTGGTTCACATAGTATATGCCCTGAAGCGACTCTGTCATGAGGAGACCCTCTGTATATTCATCTTTGTATTGATATCAACCGATGTTCCTGTGTACAAGAAGAATGTGATCGACAAAATTGAGAAGACAAAAAACATCATCCTAACTGCTATGGACGTTTCCTCCAACTGCACACTAAGAAAAGATTCTGAATCAGGTCATACTGAAGGTGGTGAAGAGGCATGCGAACGGCTGCCCTGACGGCTTGATGCCCTGAACAGCATACCCAGCACCTCCTTCATGTTCGGCCTGGCCTGCGGCGACTCGGCCGCGCACCGTGTCCCGATCCTCAGCAATTCACACATCTCCTCGGCGCCCTCTGCCAGTCCGGACCCCATGAACACAACGGGGATGGTGGACCGGCCCGACCGGCGCCCGCTCCCCATTACCCTCTTCGCCCACTCCACCAAGCACTCCTCTCCGCCATCCACGGCCCGCCTCCCCGTGGCCAGCTCCATTATCAGTACCCCGAAGCTGTATACATCGCCCTTGGTCGTGGCTTTCCATGTCTGCCCGTATTCAGGCGCCACATAGCCAATCGTGCCAGCCACCATTGTGCTGACATGGCTGTCCCCGACGTTCACGACCCGAGCCAGGCCGAAGTCCGTCACGTGCGCCCTCCCGCTCTTGTCGAGCAGCACGTTGCTCGCCTTCACGTCGCGGTGCACTATCGGAGGGTAGCATTCGTGGTGCAAGAACACCAAGGCGCAGGCCACATCGACCGCAGCGCTCATCCGCCTCTGCCATGTCATGTGCACTCGATCCGGGATGAGATCCTCCAAACTCCCGCCCTCCATGTACTGGTAGACTAGTATCTTCTCCGACCGATAGAGGCACCAGCCGTAGAGCGGCACAAGATTCGGGTGAGGCCAATCGAAGCAGTCCCCGCGTAAGACCTCCATCTCGGCTTGGAACTCTTTCTCCCCTTCGATGCCTTCTGTTTGGAGCTTCTTCACGGCCACCTCTCTACCGTCCGGCAACACGCCTCGGTACACCGTCCCGAAACCACCCTTCCCGATTACTTTCTCTTCCGAGAAATTGCTCGTCGCCTTCAGAATGTCACCATAAGTAAATGCTATCTTGACTAATTGGATCACTGGAACCGACTCGGACAACCACGGGGAGGAACTGCTCGAGCTCGATCCGAATTCACGGCGGTACTTTATTTCTTCTAGCAGGTATTCGGGTAAGTCAAGCGGGCTTTTGACGGACGAGAAAAGTATGAATGATAAGATCCCAAATGTCAAGAAAGTAACGGCCAGAGCAGAGAGTGCCAGAAATACCCTAAACTTCGAAGGCTTCTTCTGGCCTGATCTCGTGTGATTTGCCGATGGATGGGGTGGTCGATCAGGGAAAGACTGAAGGACCAACAGAGGGTTGCCGAGGAAGGACTCTTTCTCAAACGTAGCTAACTGCCCAGTCGCGGGGATCACGCCAGATATCAATGGATTGTAGGAAACATTGAACTTGCTCAGCTCAGTCAAATCCTTCAGGCTCGAAGGGAAAGTGCCCGAGAAATTGTTGGAGGACAAGTCGAGATTCTGGAGGCACTTGATCTCGCCTATTTCCGGTGGAATTTCCCCAGAGAACCTGTTGACGGAAATGTTCAGAACCATCAGGGGCAATTCTCCTATTTCCTGAGGGAACTTCCCAGAAAAGTTATTGATGCCGAGGTGTAACATGCTAAAGTTGTGCATCTTGCCGATATCAGAAGGAATCTCACCAGAGAGCTTATTCCCACTGAGCTGAACGTAACCTGATATTTGATTTGTCCTGACCAATGTACCGGAAGCGCATATCGGGAATAGCCAGACTCCTTTGAGCAATTGGTCCCATATGCTCCGACATGTTTTCCTGGAAAGAAGAAGGTCGTACACAAAACTGAAAGGAGGATAATCTGCAGGAATCCATCTCTTCATCATTAAGCACTCGCCTGAGCCAGGTATGATCCTGCCACTTTGCTGGTTCGATTCGAAAGTGGCCATCGGGTTTTGGCCAATATTCGATAGCTCTGCTGGTAAATGTCCAGAGAGCTTGTTGTTAGCTAGGTTTAACCATAACAAGCTAGAGCAGTTCCCTATTTCTGGCGGAATCTCGCCTACAAGCTGATTATTCGCCAGCATCAACCACAAAAGAGAGCTCAACTTTCCAAGGCTCGAGGGGATCGTCCCAGTTAGTTCATTGAAGGAGAGATCGAGTGCTTGGAGGTGTGGAAAGTCACCGTACTCCAAGGGTATGCTTCCATTGAATTTGTTGTAAGCAAGAGCCAAGTACTTCAAACTTGGCATTCGCCATACTTCAGAAGGCAGCGGACCAGAAAAATTGTTGAAGCTCAGATCTAATCTGACGACATTAGACAGATTAAGAATACCAGACGAATACAATCCACCAGTGTAGTTATTTGTGTGCAGTACGAGATACTTGACCTGTGTGAACTTCCCAAGAGTCCCTTGTATTTCACCCCCAAAGTTATTCCTGCTCAAGTCCAAAAAATCCAACTTCTTCAAGTCGAGCAGAGATTCAGGAATATCTCTCGAAAAGCTGTTGTTTCCTAGAAACAATGCTTCGAGACTGGCAATCGACCCTATCTCTGGAGGAATTGGGCCCGTGAAGTTGTTTCCCCAAAGATGCAATATGAACAAGTGCTGGCAGTTCGAAATTTCTCCTGGAAACTGCCCTGAGAAATTATTTCCGGATAAATCCAGTACTTCTAAACTGCAATTAGCCGTAAAACTCGATGCGGGGATATTTCCGTTCAAATGGTTGTCAGAGATAATGAACTTCCGAAGCCTTCCAAACGATTTCCATATGTTCCCACTGAAATCATTCATGCTCAAATCAAGATACTGCAACTTAGCACATCGATCGAAGACATCCTCGATGCTACCGGTGAGATTATTCTCCGAAATGTTCAGAACCACCAAGCTATTGCAGATTGCAGGAACACTTGTCTGAATCCCGCCTCTGATGCGATTCTTCGATAAGTCAAGCGTCTGCAGGTTGCTCAAACCAGTCAAGCTCAGTTCGTCATCAAGAATGTTGTGCGATAAGTTGAGGTACACAAGGTTGTTGCAGTGGCTCAAATCAGCTGGAATCTGCCCGCTGAGGGTGTTCGATGAGAGATCAAGATGAGAGAGCTCTGTCAAGGCAGAGAATTTCAAGAACAAGGTTCCCGAGATGCTGCTCCCCGAGAGGTTCACGCCAGTGACCCTGTTGTAATTGCACGTGATGCCCTTCCAATCACACGGGTTTGAGCTACTAAGATTCCATTCAGAGTAATGACCTCTGTTAAACTTATTGAACTCTTCAAGGGATGATTTCAGATCCAACAGGACTACCCTGTCCGTGTCCAAAGAATTTCCAAGGACCAGACTAACTGCTTTTTAACAGAAAACAAGAATGAAGTAAATACTTGAATCCAGCATCATCCTCTGGAAAACGAGAGAAGTTTTCTATTCCAATTTGCGAATTTCGAAGGAAGCAATGTGAAAACGCGGAAAGAGAAAGAAAAAAAAAAGCGGGGGAATTCAGAGAGATTCGTGATTGTGTTTTCAAGAATTCTAAAAACCCACTTGGGATATGAGCCTAAATTCCGAATTTTACCATAACGTGAAGACTGACAGTTCAAGAACCGGGAAGAGTTCGAAAGAATTACCTCCAAGAAACACCAAGAAAGCAAAAAGGATGATCCGCCAAGGATCAGTTTCCTCCTCTAACATGATAATTACCAGCTCTCTCTCTCTTCTTCTTCTTCTTCTTCTTCAGCTTCTTCTTCTTCTTCTTCTTCTTCTTCTTCTTCTTCTTCTTCTTGGTTGAGCTATACAGCGGTGATCAGGTGCAGGAATCTAGCCGCAACCGTGCAGAAGGAGAACGAACGATAAAAAATTAATCCAGAGGATGTTTCAGTTCCAATTCAATATTTGTGCGAAGTAGAAAATGTTCGAGTTGCCGTCGAAGCCCAGCGCCTGCATGTAGACCAAAAGGCACCCGACCTTGGAGCAAGTGCACGTTAGCTTCTCCGAATTCTCGTATTCTTTAATCTGGGCAACCATAAAATAATTTTTTCTTCTTAATAAACAAATCAACGCAAAACAGTGGTCAACCTCTCGCGGTTTTTAGCGAAGAAAGAATGCAGGGGGGAGAGAGAAGAAAAGATTTTGGGCAAGGTAGGAGCTGTTGAGCCGCCCACGTTGACCAGATTCTTGATCTTGGCTTTGACGCAGCAACGTGTTTTCTTCTTTCTGCTTCTTCTGTCCGGGTGGGTACTTGGATTCATTCTAGAAATTGGGTTTGTTTGTTCCTTTAAGGCTGTCTGAAATCAAGAAAAGTCCGTGCTGTGTTCAAAATGAGAAAGATGGGAAAAGGCAGTAAAGGTTAAAATAGGTGGTGCCGGTTCGTGAGTTGCTTGGCAAGTACACCAAAGGAGGACAATTTGCCTTTGAAGACTTCCCCTGTCCAGGGCCACTTTCAGAAAATCCAGCCCCCATGGTTTTAGAATTTGCCATTACCAAGAATCGAACTTTGAAAAAGAGTTAGGACAAATTGCGACGGCATCCTCGTTCACGTGCAAATTTTCCAGCTAATAATTCCATGTAATAATTATTGGGATATTATTCATATTCCTCGTCGACAAGATTGCTCCTCGGTAAGCAAGCAATAGTCCGGGCCACCTTCATAAGGGTTGCATGGGCAACACCCTGAGCCGCTAGAAGGTTTTTATAGTTTTAAACCATATTTTATTGATAAGTTGGGCTCATGAATACTCACTGATTATATATAATAAATTTTTCTTGTAATTGAGATATGTAACAAAAAGGTGTGAATTGCTAATTATGATGATATTCTCTGCTAGATGTAGTCCAAGTTTAAGGGTAAGTCAAGATAAAATCATATGTCTTGATCTATTTTCTCATTTTTTTTCTTTTATTCTCTATTTCATTATAATTGTACGTCGAACCCTAACAATAATGTTGGCATAAAAATCCACCTAATAGATAATGATAGCTATCGAAATTGGGAAAACTCACCGGTTATCTTTTCTTGTTCTTCTTTTTTTATTGATAAAATCTAGGATGGTCCTCTCAAATCTTCGAAATGTATACTTTTTCATTTTTTTTTAGTTGAATTTATAGGGTTTTATTGACAGACTCAGCAGAGCCAACATCAAGTGAAATGCAAGAAAGTCCAAACTCCCATGTCAGAAAATGACTTTGGAAGCCAATTGATTCGTTTTGTTCATGGAATATTTTGCAGCAAAGATTAACGCACAAGACAAGCAAAACTCCAAGGGAAACAGAGCATATACAGAGGAACAGACCTGAGGAGTCCAGCAGAGCGGAGCCCTTTTTGTCTGCACAGGAACATGCCACGCGTCTGTATCTACAGCACAAGGACAAGGGAGAAGTTGGTTGGTGGCCGTTTTAATAGTCAAAGGACAGGTTAAACAAATCAAATCAAGCATTAGTTGCCAATCCCACGAGTAGTCAATGGCTGACCTGAATCTTGTGATTTCTTATTGATGCACTCCACAATTTTTAATTTTTTGAGAATCAACACCACCAACAAAAAAACAAAAAAACCCTTAACTATATCCCAAACTTTATTTTGTGTCATTATAGACTGTAGCATAAATACCCCAACAAGTATCACAAAAAATTTCAAACAATATACCCTAGAGAGGGAATTGAAATAGAGAATATAAGTTTGGATTTTTTTCGTAACGCAAGAAAGAAAAGTTGGGTGATATGTATTACAGTGGGTAAATTTAGGATTTTTTATTACACAAAATAAAATAAGATTGAATATTTTTTACATTTCAATGGACATAGTTTAAGGTTTTCTTGTGCTATTTGTGTCCCCTTTCCTATTCTCATGTTTATAACTCTCACCCCTTTATTCCATTTTATTTACATTTGGACCGCACTTGCTCCCAAATTGGTACCTTAACAAATTAGACCATTTAACCTTATTACACAACAATCTGTGATCAAGTCTCACAGCATCAGGTGGGCCCTGATGCTGTGATGTAGTGGTCGTCGGCTCAAGTTCTTTGTCTTGTTCGCTTTCGTACTCAAGTTGAGATGGAGTGATTGGGATGGTACAGAAAGGATTCGGATGGCGACAACGACGATGATCTCCATAGAAAAAAGAAAGGAAAGAAAAGGAAGCAATCTAATTTTATTGCTGTTTTGGCGGTTCTGGATGAACTGAAATAAAATGAAGAGAATTTAGGTTAGCAAATTTAGGCTCTATTTGTTTCGCGAAATTGCAAAATATTTGTCAAAAAATGATTACTTATATCACTTGTAAAAACGAATGCATGAAATATAAATGTCATCTTCCATGAAAATAATTTAGACATAAATTATTATTAGTAATGAAAACATTTTCCATTAGTTAATTATTTCAAACAATATAAGTGATCGTTTTTAAATCATTCATTTTCGCGAAACAAACGGGACTTTATTTATATCATGTTTGTTTAAAAAAGAGAAAAGATCATATGTTTATTACCATCCTATGCTTGTACTTTTCATGGGTAAAATTATGAAAATTAGCTTTAGTAAATTAACTAATGCCATAACTTACTTGTTACAAAGGGTTAATACCATGAAAAATTCTAAACTGATCTATAACAAATTTGCCTCAAACTAATTTATTTACCATGAAAGGCCCAAATTAGTTTATCTATGATAAATTTATCCAAACAAATTTTTTTACCATCAAAAATCCCAAATTAGTACATTTGTGATATATATACTATTCGTTAATTTTTATTAAATTGAATTAATACCACAAAAATTAACAAAACCGATACATATATAATAAATGAAGAATAAAACCTCAAACCGATACATCCATCTATTGCCACTTATTATTTAACTTAGCAATTTAACAATAAAATTTAATGAATGATAAATTTGTCATAAACATACTAATTTGGAATTCCCTATTAAGATATAGTAGCATTAAAAATTCGCTTCACTCATTGAAAAAAGACAAATAAAAAAAATCAAGTTTTGCTGAACGTTTCAAAACGTAATATACACGTACACATGTATAGAAACCATTTTGAATCTTTCATTGCATCCACATCTTTGGTAAATTTGTTTCCACTTCTAGTCGCATCTCACATTTGCTCAAAGGATAATCCTGCATTAAATCTTAAACCTTTCCCTATGAACGCCTACATCTCAAAATAAATAAATAAATAAATAAATAAATAGAATACGTCTCACCAATACCCAAATTCGTGTCATTGGCCCAAATGTGCTTTCTGTACTTATGGCCATAAAAAACCAACGTGTGACAGCATGTCCGGTCATTAGACATCCGACGAGATTTCTTTTGGTCTCGCGGCAGCATGTGGCCGTTGTCATGTCAAATTCGTTCACTTGGTCTTGCTTACGAAAATCGGCAGTGTCGGATTTGCGAGGGTCATTACGGACAACAGCTTAACAGAAGATAATTTTAGGTAGTGCAAATGCGGGACCACTTTGGCAATTTTCGAAGAGTTTAAGGGCCTAATTTAGTTTAGTTTGGGGACCAAATTGACAATTGCAAATGCATGGAGAGGACCAGGCCGACAGCTACTTCAAGAAAACAGACAAGAAATAAAAACAGGAAAATTCCTAAAACCTAAGTTACATACGATAATGACCCTGTTAAGTAATTTCTCTATACTTGAAAAGAACAGTCCAATAAAAACTCTAGAATTTCTCCATTTATTTGCTTAAATTAGTGACCTAACGATAACCATTAACAGAATTCGTGCACATCTCATATGCAGAGGTATCAAACGGCACGGAATTTCAATGGAAAAGTCAAAGCGTGAGCAACATCCACGAGGTTAAGCAATTTTATTTTTTTAATATGTGGAAATCTTGATAGTGAAGCTTTTATCGATCAGTCAAATTGACTCGACGCTATTGAACCGATTCGCACGTGTGTCTAAGCAATCTTTCGTGAACGATACTCTGAATGCAAATTCAATCCTAAACGTCGAAAACCGGCTCGAAGCCAGCCAAAATTCAAGTTGGACTAGCAAAAGAGAAAATCCCATCATTCCAAAATGCGAGTTCATTCCACTAAAAACTGTTTTAATCTAAAAGCAATGGCCGGCGGGTCGTTAGATCGGATTGGGGATTGAAAACGTGTGCCGAGCAATGATGCATCGACGAGGTTTCTGGGGGTCAGCATTTGCGGCTGGTTGTCTCCTCCTCTGTCTTGGCCGACAAGTTCATCGAAAATTCAGACGTTGAACAGACGCTGCATCTAGATAGTCCAAGATTTCGTCCCTCGTGTGGGAAATTGCTATGCTTTTTTTGACCGCATCAACGTCAGAAAGAAGAGCAAGAAAAACGAGAGAGAGAGAGAGAGAGAGGCTTCTTCTGGGGCGATTCACAAGGCTTTTTGCGAGACTCGTGAAGAACGAGGTGATGGTGAGTATGGTCTGAATTTTTGAAGTCTCCCCCCTCTCGGTGTGAAGATGGCATCGGGTTAGTCGTGTTTAGTGCGGTCCCGTGAGTCGGTCCCCACAAGCAAAGTATTGTCGTTTCAAGGAAAATACTTTCAAGGAAAGAAAGGAAAAGGAGAAGGCTTGTCGAGCACGTGATGATGATTAACTTGGACGGATGGTAGAAACGTCTTGCTCCGAAATCATCTAGGATTTTTGCCTTCCTGAGTTCCCTCTAGTCCCGCCTCCACCTGGCCCCGGCCAGGGGGCTAGTGTTTGCCCCTGAGAGACATGGGTTCCGCAACTAGCTACCCGAGTCTAGCAATTGAAGACCCGTTTTATGGCCGGCCGCCACCGCCCTGTCGAAAAAAGTTCCAGAAATTTTCTTGTCCATGAAAACATTTTCCATTAACTTTTTTGGTCAGTGCCAAACATTCAAAACTGGAAAGATTTTAGCAAAAGAAAAATAACAAAGAAAATACCCTTTTTGGACTGGGTGAGGGCTGCACAAGAGACAAGTTTATCTTACCGTACTAAAGGAAATGGATGGAGATGATTAGGCTAATCCTAATCAATTGGGCCTGCAAGTTGTTCACCAAGTCCATTCAACTCGATCGAACTCAGTAAAAGCCTATGTGAGATTGAAATTTCGGATGACAAAGACTGAGTTCAAGCCCAAGTCACCAACCAAACCCACCATAAAATTCCTGTGAACCACCCAAACTGATTTTCTCAAAGAGAAATCAACATAAACATCACTTTTTAATTTTCTTCATCTCCATGGAGTTTCCACCTCCACACATATTGCTATTACCCTACCCAGCGCAGGGCCACATGCTTCTGCACCTAGGCCTCGGCCACCAGCTCTCGCTCCCGTGGCCGTGCTCTCCGACTTCTTCCTCAGCTGGACCCTCAACTTGGCCGCTGATCTTGTCGGCCAAGTACCAGTTCAGTACAGCTCAAAGACCAGGTGGTCCGGTTCACAATTCCTAGGTGCCATCAGACCGGAAGCTGATCACCCCTAGTGAGTGTTAGGCACCAAAATCATAAGCTCTCCAAATTAGAAATTCATATGAGAAAGATCGAGTCTAAGTCCGAGCCACCAACTAAACCCACCATAAGATACCTGTGAGTGTTAGACGCTAGAGTACTAAAGATCTATAGATTAGAAGCTTTAAACTTGCGTAATCGAAATACCAAGCGTGCAATTTGTTCAATGAACAGATCAAGTTCCCGTCGATTTTAAGGTCAAGTTCGCCTCTTCCTCGGGTCCTGATTTTTCTCACCTTGTCGCCTAAATTCACAATACCCGGCACCAACCGCCGGAGACGGTCGGATATACAACACCAAATGAACCGAAAACTACCTCCGTTCTCTTCCTACTCAGCAATTTGCAGATTTTTTTCCTTGAGTTTTGGTCTCCCCTGTACCTTTGCAAAGAAAAATTATGTTTCCCCACCGGCTAAGCAGCAAGCTTTAGGCAGGGGCCTGTCCTCTTCATCAAGGCATTACCGCATCTAGCATAACAACGATGTCTCCATCGTATCTCCGGCTACATCTACACCAAGAACATGGCGCAATTCGCAAAAAACCATGCTCGCCCTTAAAGAGGGAATTGCAACTCCGAGACCACGGCACTGTCTAGCCCTCGTTGTTGAAACGTGAAATATATCGTACAGGCAGGGATAAACTTCTACTTATTCAAAGAAAATGTTGATGATGAAGTTTCGGCATAGTACCCATATCAGATAATCACACTTCTAGCACTCATCTGCTATAACCAGTACACCGATAATTCCCTTCACAACTTTTATTCGGACCGAACTTTGGTGACTTTCCGAGGCTAGAATTTCATGTTAAGAATCTTGAAAAGAGGAATATGCGAAGCCGGAGTTCTAACAAATGTGGGAGGGTCAATCTCTCTCGAGATCGATTCCTCCCTAAGCGCAACCAATGCGACCTTTCTCCTCTGCTTCTGTTCCCGCCACCTCTGGAGCTGATCCTCCAGTACTGCTTTGGCATTCTCAGCAGCCTCCGCCCGGCTGGCTGCCTGTTCAGCCCGAGTCCTGAACTCGCTGATCCTCGCACTTGCCACTTCGAGCTCTTTCTTCAGGATCTCCACCTCTTGCTTGCTTCCCCATGCGTCGTGCTGATTCGAGTGTTCCACTGACGACCTACGCATTTCATCTGCCTTCTTTGCCAAGGCGAGTAAGGACTCGTACTCTTCCAGTGAAATTGTTATGTCGGTGCTCTTCTCATCTCCTACACATTCTTCCACTACGCTCCATGCGTTTTCAAATATTTCCTCATCCTGAGCAGTGACTTCTACTGGGGCGGTGGAAAACGTTAAGCTTTCGGACTCCTCAGATGCCTTATCGGCTTCGTCCTTTAACTTCTGGTATTCCTTCTTGGCTTCACCAGCTTCCAGCGCTAGCTGCTGAACTGCAAGATAAAGCCCTGATTTAACACTATCCGCTCTAACTTCAGCTGCCTCTGCAGCTGCGACTTTTGACCGGGTTTTGTGAAGCTCGGATTTCAGCAAGGCCAGTTCAACCTGCGCTTCAATCTCTTTTTCCTTCATCTCACTCAACTCAGCCTCTGCATTCTGCAAATCTTCAGTAAGAGTTTCAAGATCGCAGCTCATGTGGCCAAGCCTTTCATTTGCAGTTTTCAGTTCATGCTTCAACTGATTCAATTCCATCTGAAGCACTTCTATGTAAACAGCTTGGTCCGAGACTTCCCTTTTCTTCCCTTCCAAATCCGCTTTCCACTTCTCCAAATCGGTCGTGGCATCAGAAGTGGCCTTCTCAGATGAATCGAGCATCTCGTTCACTTCCGTAAGATCAGATTGTAATGACTCAACATACACGGACTTGGCCAGGAGCTGGTTCTCCAAGTCCTCAATCATCCCCACTTGATTTTTCAGATTGTTCAACTGCTCCTGCATTTGAACCACCGCGTCTGTAGCTAAATCTATCTCAGCATCTTTCTGAGAAATTATGTCACATTTTTCTTTTTCAGCTTCCATAGCAGCCTGCTTCGACATTAGGAGAGCTTCATTGAGCTCCTCTACATGCTCCCGGAGTACTTCAACCTTTCCCTTCTCTATTTGAATTTCAGCTTCCAGCTCCTCCATTCGGGTTAAAGCCTTCAGCCTTGCCTCTCTCTCGACGGCAAGCTCGGTCTCCATCCCAAGCAACTCGACTTGGGCAGACTTCAGCTCGTTTAATACATGAGAAAGCTGCTCGCGGACCTTCACGGTTTCCAATAGCTGATCGGCCATTTCCTTGGTCTTGGACTCCAGCTTGTCGACATGAGTCCTGGCTTGAATGCATTCCCTTTCATATTGGTCCCTCTCGAGCTCGGATTTCATCAGCTGAGAGGAAAGTTCTTCCACACTTTCCCTGTATTGCTGTAGCTTGAGTTGCGCTTGCATGTAGGCAGATTCCTTGGCCTCGAGTTGTACCTTGTAATTCGCCAATTCCTTCTGCAGGCCTTGAAGCTCCTCTTTATCAGTCTCTGTCTGAGATTCAGCAAACAACATCAGAAAATTCGGATGTTTAAGCATTCTTGATCAAATATGCCTTCATGATCCTCATAGTCAATCAACTAAAGCGAGCATCAAGTGTTCTAGTTTCTCTCTATTTTTGACTCCTAAAGAAATTGCGAAACCATGGAATGAGTAAAACCTCTCGCGCCACGGCATTCCAATCAGATATGATCAGCCACGGTGCTCGTTTGCAATCTCGCTGGCGTCTTTTTAGTTTCTATGAAAAACAAAAACTCCTCCTAGCTAATAACATGGACTCCTAGTTGCTCACTCAAATTTCTCTTGCCGGACTTCTGCTCAGCGCAACATCATGAAACTAAACTACGCATGGATTTCCACATCAGGACATATGGCCATCAATCGTAGACCATACTGTGAACAATCCAAAAAAGGATGACAAAATTATCGAGCATAATAAGCCACAAATCTTACATCGCTGCTGGTGGAACGGTGCTTCCTATGATCGCCTTTCTCACCGAACAAGGACAGCGCAACTTGGACTGGCTCAATCGGTTTCGTATCGATTTCACCCATACTCTGCTATCTGCGAGAAGCTCCTGAGAAACCAAGTCTTGTCGCGAATTTCCCAAAGAAACCTGCACCAAACGAACATCGACATACAGTAAACACGAAAGAAAAATACTAATAACCGATCAGGCGATCTAGCATGGGCTCAAGTTGAAACAATGGAGTCTCAAACGCGTCAATCTGTCAGAATCAAGAAACCGTGCAGAATTCGTAGTTCCGTGCAAAAAAGACTTCGGGGGCTCCCACCACCTCAGCCGATCTACTTTTCGACTCTCTGTGCATCATGACGTATCGTATGGAAATTGCAAACAGTACAGACGCTGCAAACGACAGCATCGCCGCCACTGGGAACCGTTCTCCGACGGTATTATCGAAGGGCTGCTCAAGAAAAACAAACCAAAGTCCGACACCGCACCTCTCCAAGAAATTATCGTTTCCACAGCCTAAACTAAAGCGATCGCACAATCTCGACTCGAATCTTGGCGAACCCAACACGACCCTCATGAGACCATGAGCTTTCGGCGGGCTCGAAACCGGAAAAGCTCGAAACTGTTCCGACCCACTTCTCATTCCCGCCACCCCGATGGAAAACCCGTACCTGGTTTCTCCCGACCTGCCAGGCGAGACGAGGGCGCGCGCTCTGCACTCTGCAGCAAAACGGAGAGAAGAGCCCGGGGGAGATGAAGTGATTCCGCCGGGGGAAGAAAGACATGGTTGTGAAGAGATCGTGGAACACGATGTGGCGAGAGCTTGTCGGGATCGAAGCGTGCTTCCGAAGGGGGGGGAGGTTTGGAAACAACGATCGAACCCGCCGACGCTTCGTGGGGATCGATGTTTGCGCAAACTGGGCGGGAATGCTGTCGCCTCCTTTTTTCGGGATTTCCCTTCCGTTTCTTCCTGGTTTATTATTATTATTATTTCTATTAATGAAAACATCAAAATCTATTAAAAAATTTATAAGTTTTTGAAAATGGTTAATATTACGAAAAATTGCAAACTAAAAAATATATAACAAATTTATCATGAACTAATTTTTTTACCATCAATATCTCTACATTGATATATTTATAACAAATTTACCATCTGTTAATTTTCATTAAATTGGATTAATATCAAAAAAGACAACAAACCGATATACATGTGACAAAAGGATGGCAGAACCTCAAATATGTACGATCGTCAACTATCGCATGTCATCTAATTTAGTATTTTGACGATAAAATTTAACAAAAACTAATAAATGATAAATTTATTACTGATGTACTAGCAAAAATTAATTTTTAGTAAATTTGTCAAAGAAATACAAATTTGAGATTTTTCATAATATTAATTCTTCTTTTCCAAATGATTCCACAAAAAATCTCAAATTTGATGCAAGTGATTTTTTGCAACAATAAAATTAATTTGAAATAAATGTAATGCGGATGTATCGTTTTGAGATTTTTTATGGCATTGACCCGAATCTTCCACTCGCATATTCCTAAACACATAACAAAATGCTCTATACTAATGTCTTTTTTTTTTCTACCCATGTGGTTTTGTTGAAAAGGACTTATTGTGTTGTCATGTTGCTGTGATTCCATCCATAGCATTGGAGGTAAATAGAATATTCCCTACACCTTTCGATCATTTACTTGATAAGCATGTTTGTCCTCTTCGTCTCGATATAAAATCAAGAAATCGGTGCAATCGTGTACGCTCTTGAGCAGACCATTTGAAGTATGAACTTTTTTGCGCTGTTGATAAATCGGCACGATGAGATGTGGGGATTTCGTGTGAGAATCACACCACGCGGCAATGACACGTGGCATAACAAACTGATAAAAAAATGAATTTTTTCGAATTGAAGGCTTAATTTGTTTCGCGAAAAAATAAATATTTTAGAAAAATATTCTCCAAAAATGATCGATTGGATCATTTGAAATTGATGACAATTAATATAAATAAGCATTTTTTATTGATGATGAAAATATTTTTGGTCATTTATTTTTATAAACGATATAAGTAATCATTTTTAGGAAAAGAATTTCAAATAATTCATTTTCTATGAAATAAATCGAGTCAAAATTTCTCGTAGGATGACAAGCATATCGTGCAAGTCGTGTTACGCGTGGGTCATGTGACTTTCATCACATGACCGATGCATAAGACACTCTGTCTCTGGAGGAGTGAAAATTAGTTAAGAGTACTTTTCTTATGGGTTTTCTAGTTGCAAAACTTTGAAGGGACGAGGATGGATGGCCTAATGATACACTGGGCTACTCATTTGTTAGCTAAAATATGAATATGAGCTGGAAAATATTTTACATCGTTTGATATAAAAAATCTGATTTGATTTTTTTAAATAATCATACATTATTCAAACGCTAGTAACTTATGTATAAACAGTTTGGGAACCGAGTATGGGCACAAAAATCTCGAATTGGTCTCGATGGACCTCAACACAGGCTCCAGGGATTAGGATAGGGGTACCCAGCCAGGCTAGGGCTCAATGGACTAGAGCACGCCATGTGTGAACTCGGGCTTGAGTGTTGGGGATCCAAGCTTGAATACCAGGATCCCGTCCTCAACCTTCCTGGACCGAAGCCTGAGTGCAGGGCATGAGGCATGGGCACTGGGGCTTTAGGCTCGAGCCTCAATGGATTTGGGCACAAGCACTGGTGGTCCGAACCCAAGCACTAAAGTCCCAGGCTCTGCCTCGATGGACTTAGGAGAGCATGCCAAGATCCAAGCACCAATACCAAGGTCACACCTCAATGAACTAGGCCCAAGCTTTAAAGACCTGGCCTTGGATGTTCGGAATTCGAATTTTCGCGCCAGAATATAGAATTTTGGGTCTAAGTAATGATATTTAGTTGTGTTTTGGAAAATGATTATTTTATCTTTTGAAAAGAAAATCATTTTTTTCTAAATTTAAGCATAGGGTTTCCATTGATTAGGAAAATATTTTCTATTGACTTATTTTTCTAAATGAATCAAACGTTGAAAAATGAGACAAATGTTTTCCATGAAACAAAAGGGAGCCTTGGCCGATGGCAAAGGTTAGTATGATAATTCGATATAGCGTGGGGCTATATCCACTCCTTATAGTTTAATAAATCAATTCTTTTTCACTAAATAGACAAGTTCGGCTTTAATGTTATTCATATTCATGTAGTTTCCTTCAATTCAGTTTTTTTTCCGTTGATGGTTAGAGAAAATTGAATTTGACACGACAAATACAAAAAAAGAATTCAAAACTCCATTTGACCACTTACGTGTTTTTTTTCCAGGAAATCCCGCAAAAAAATTCGACACATTTTCTTGTAAGTCGTCTCTACCGCGCGAGGGAGAGGGCACGTGGGCTCCACGCGTGCACTGCGGTTGTGGACACATGGAACCCACACGCTACACGCGGTCACACGCAAGCAACCGCAGGCGCGTGGGATCCACGTTCGCGGAACTACCCGTAGTAGTCACACGCCTAGACAGTGGATGGCGCACGTGCGCGCCACGCGCTAATGGATCCACAGACCCTTTTTTCATTTACGGTTTTGCCCTTACTTCTCCAGCGATCTCATGGTTCTACCCTCGATTGCAAAAATTACTCTTTTGCCCCTACGCCATTTAAAAATTCCCGTTTTGCCCTTCCTACAGTTTTACAATCCTATCATTGGCTGATCTATTTATTATTCTGCCCCTTGGTGCATTTATATACTATTTTTTCCTTTCATGCATTTTTATGAATATTTTATTCATGAAATTAAATGTCCAACGATCCATATATTTAATTAATTAAAGAGTAGCCACAACACCTTTAATTAATTAAGTTATATATTAAGAGCCTCTAGATCATATTGAGAATGGACATTGATTATGCTATAAGGAAAGATGAACCACATGCACCTACTAATTCGAGCACTGCAGCTGAAATAGCTTTTTATAATTAATGAGAGCGGTCTAACCGTGTTAGTGCGATATTTATAAGGGCTAAAATATTTTCTAGTATTCGTAATTCGATTGCTCAACATAACAATGCTAAGGCTTTATAGGAGGCCATTCATGTTCAATTTGAGATTTCAGAGAAAGTGTATGTCTTGACCCTAATTATGAAGCTTTCGTTGTTGAAGCTCACTAGTGTTAGAGATGTGCATGAGCACATCATGCAAATGAAGGATATTGCACCTTAGCTTAAGAACCTTACGTTGAGATATCTGAATCATTTCTTGTGTATTATATTTTGAACACTTTTTAGTAACAGTATGCACCTTCAACACACATAAGAATAAATTGTCAATTAATGAACTTATGACCATTTGTGTTCAAGAGGGAAAAAAAAAAAACTGATTATGGAATTGGGAAAAAGTGCTCATTTGGCAACACAGGGAAAGAATAAAAAGCCATGGCAAGTATAAGGGAAAAGGTAAAATACCTCACCAAGCTGACTTTAAAAAAGAATCCAAATGTTTCTTCTATAAAAGGAATTGGCATATAGAAAAGATAGCATTAGATTTAAAGCCTAGCTCGAGAAGAAAGGTAATCAAATCTCTTGTATTTGTTATAAATCTAATATGGCTTATGTGAGTTACAACACTTTGTAGATTAATTCTGGATCTACAATCTACATTTGGAATTCCTTGTAGGGTTTTCAAAACCATAGGAAGCTAGTGGGAAGTGAACAAAGCATCTATTCATGAAACAAGATGCACTCGCATATGGAAGTTATTAGGACATGTAGACTAGTTCTCAATAGTTGTTTTGTTTTGAATTTGAAAATGACATTTCATGTTCGTAGTTTCTTTAGAAACTTAATTTCAATTTCAAGACTTGTACCTTTGAGTTACTCTTTTAACTTTTCAGATTCAAACTTTTGTTTATCATTTAAATCTAAAATTGTTAAGAGTGGTACTTTGTTTGATGATCTTTTTCGAATTAATTTACAAGATAATGTCTATTAAAATGTGATGCATATTCACGATAACGCTGGTATAAAACGATGTGTTATGAAAGAAAATTCATCTATGTTGTGACATCGGAAATTGAGACATATCTCTATAGAAAGAATTAAGTGATTGGTAAATGATGGAATACTCAGTATTTTAGATTTTACTAATTGTGATATTTGTGTGGACTGCATAAAGAGAAAGCAGACCAACAAGATGAGAAAATGTGCCAAGAGGAATACAAAAATATTAGAAATCATACATACGAATATTTGTAGTCCGAATATAGACCCGTGTGATAAAAAATACTTCATCTCTACCATAAATGATTATTCATGTTACATGTATATCTACTTGATTCATAATAAGCATGAAGCGTTAGATGTCATTTAAGGTATTTAACTCGGAAGTGGAGAAACAATGCAGCAAACAAATTAAAATAGTGAGATCAGATAGAAGTGGAGAATTATACGGTAAATACATTGAAGATAGACAAGCACCTGGTCAGTTTGCAAAGTTTTTATAAGAGCATGGGATAGTTGCCCAATATACTATGCCTGATTCTCCAGACCAAAACGGTGTAGCAGAAAGAAGAAATCAAACCTTATTAGACATGGTACGGAGTATGCTTAGCGACTCCAAACTTTCTAAGTTTTTGTGAACTGAAGCACTTAAGACGATAGTGTACATATTAAACCAAGTTCCGACCAAAACTATCCCAAAGACACTTTTTGAATTATTTAAAGGTTAGAAACCAAGTTTGCAACATGTACGCGTTTAGGAATGTCCTCTGAAGTGAGAGTTTACAATTCACAAGAAAATAAGTTGAACCCAAGGACCATAAGTAGGTATTTCATTGGACATGTTGAAAGGTTTAAGGAATACACGTTTTATTGTCCATCTCACACCACTAGGATCGTGGAATCAAGAAACACTAAATTTCTTAAAAATGACTTGATTAGTAGGAGCGATCAATCGAATGACCTTATTTCTAAGAAAGATCATTTAGACACTCAACATTCTACCTTAGATTTAAGGTTGGTTGTTGCTCAAAATGTCCCCTCCATTCAGCCAGCTATTAAGCAATCAATCGTTGAAGTTCCACAATCTATTGATATTGATCTAATAGATCCAATTGTTCAACAATTACTAGAAACTGTTGAACAACCAGTTGAGCAACATGCTCCTCAAAAGAATATTGATGCAACATTAAGAAGATTTGCTAGAATAAGAAAATCGGCAATTCCTAGTGATTATATTGTGTATTTACAAAAATCTGACCACAATATTTGAGCTAAGAATGATCCTGAAACATTTTCACAAGTCATGGATAGTAATAAATCTAATTTTGTGGTACAATACCATGAAAGAAAAGATGAGTTATATAGCATCTAACGAAGTCTGGGATTTGGTTAAGTTGTCTTATGATACGAAAGCTATTGGTTGTAAATGGATCTTCAAAACTAATAAAGATTCATTGGGTAACATTGAAAAATATAAAGCTAAATTTGTTGCCAAATAATTCACTCAAAAGGAATGAATCGATTACATTAAAACTTTTTCTCATATATCTAAGAAAGATTTTTTTCATATTATTTTGGTATTGGCTACCCATTTTGATATGGAATTACATCAAATGAATATGAAAGAACTAGAGGAGGAAGTTTACATGAAACAACCTGGAAGATTCTCCTCTTGAAAAGGTGAACATTTAGTGTGCAAATTTAAGAAATCTATATATAGCTTGAAACAAGCTGATATAGCTAGTATAACACATAGAGGGAGGTGAATAGGTGCGCAAGCAATTTATTGAGATACGGAAGCGATTCTAGGCAACCGATAGAAATGAAGTTCTCTATTGATTAACATAATGAAGTACGATCAAAGTAAAGAGAGTAAGGAAGAGAAAATTGAACACAAGGTTTATAGTGGTTCGGCTTATTTCAAGCCTACATCTACTCTTCCGCACTGACAACCCACCGGCTGGATTTCACTATGAATAAAAGAGAAGTTACATCACAGTTTTTCCTTGATTCCACAGTGTAGATGTTCTACCACACCTCCTCAAAGTTTCTTACAAATATAGACTCTCTTTTGTGTACAAGGTTTCGCTCAAAGGAATTGTCTAAACAACAAGGAGCTTCAGACTTTGGAATTCTTCTATCGCACACCCTTTGAACAACTTAGAACGTCTTCCTTATATACTCCTTTACGCCATCATACCCGTTGGCGCTTACCAAAGGAATTCCTCCAATCTACCCGTTGGACGGAATCAATTAAGAAGATTATTCGAGCTATAAAAGGAACGTGTCGATAGCCCATCAATCATGTTCGTCCATACAATCAGGATCTTGGTTTCCATAAGTAGAACTTTCCAAGAATATTTAGGCAATCATCGGATCATTAATCTTCGAGTCAATCTCGATCAATCAAAGGATTTCGTTAGGTCTTTTCCAGCCAAGAGATATTCTCCAGTCGATAAGGTCATATCCTTAATGAAATATCCAGTTCTAGATAACCTTTCTTCAACGGATTAGAGACTGTCAATGAGGATAGACTTTGAGTCTTGAGTCTGGCTGTCCGGAGGTCTTTAGACTTTAAATAGCAGAGTTTGCAAGCCTTCAGACTAGACTGATGGAAACATTTTGTCAGCTTCAAAACACTTCAAGAAGATTTCTCCAACAATCTCCCCATTTTTTATGGTGACAAAACTTTCCTGCAGATTTGGACAATCTTGACCTGCAAAACATTTCTCAAACACATATGCATATCTTATAGAGATAAATGGCTAAATGAATAACACTAGAATCTAGAATCTGCAACCACAGAAAATAGGTTAGTCTAGTATGCAATAAAGCCATCCATAAGATATCAATAGAAACAGTCAAGTCCAAGTCAAGTTCAATTCACATCCAGACACAAAAACAAAGTCAAACAGAATTAAACATCAAACCAATCCAACAATCCACATGATTAAAAGTTAAAGTTCAAATCTTGCATCTCTCCCCCTTTTTGTCATCATTAAAAAAGTTGAGATGAAAATGGAATAAAGTCAAGATTGCTTGGGAATGCGAACAAGCTGAAAATCTCCCATAGACTGAACGATACCTTCCAGCCTTTTCAAGTCTTCTTTCAGCTGTGCAATCTCCTCACCCTTGGCATTGGCCTGAATCTGAATAGAGAGGGTTTGGATCTGATCATTCAATGAACATGAAGACACTTGACCTGCATTTTGCAAGTTTTGAACCTCACATCCCAAAGCATAGATTTGTCCTCACATCTCCAAGAGAATATCCATGATTCTGCGAAAATCTGCTGAGCTGTCGGTCTGCGTACTGGCCTTAGCACAATCTGCAAATAATGGCATATCAGAATAATCATGTAGGTTTTGCGATGAAATTTTATGACCTTCCTCTGGATTGAGAGGCATAAATGTCCTCTGGGTTTGCAGGAGAGCGACTGACGCCCTCACTTGCATCAGGATATAAGGACTTCCCTCTTTTCTCTTGATCTCCCCCTGTTTCCATGCCTTCAGGTGGAGAAGAGTGTTCCTCAGGTTCTCCTTCTTCTCTTTTCTCTTATTCTTCTTTCTCAGCTCTTTCCTTTTCAGCTTCTCTTTCTTCTTCTCCCTTCTCCTCTGCTTCCTTCTCCTCTGTTGCTTTCGTCATTTGTTCCGATTCTTTCTTTGGAATAGAACGACTTAAATTCTTCAAAGTCATTGCAGAAATGGTGAGGTTTTCATCATCATCATCTTCATCTTCAACAATAAGAGCTCTTCTTTTCGTTCTTGAAGCAACCAAGGGCTCCTTTCCTTTCCGTTTTGATATAGAAGAGGGTTGATGAGCTTTGACTAGAGTTTTCTCCTTGAATTTCTCCAACGCCTTGTTCAATTCCTTCAGACGCAGTTTGGTCACCATTTTCAGTCCTATCACCATATGATCGCACGATCGAACACAAAAGATTTGCGGAGGCTGAATATTCAGATGTCTGAATAACTTCGTCACAAGACTTGGGTAAGGAAGTTGACCTCTGTCCTTCATCATGGTTCTATACATGTGGAACATAACAGTGTGAGGAAGAGAAAACCTTTTCCCAGTGAGGATGGCATACATCAGCTTTGCCTCTGAACTTGAAACATCAGTCTTGGAAGTTGATTTCGGTCAGAAGCAATTGATCACAATCTTGTGAAGCAAGATATTGAATGCACTCATCCTTAAGTAGGAAATATTTTCCTCTGTTCTCCTGTCCTTAACAAGTTCCAATGTAGCACGAGCAATAGAAACTTTGATCGGTTGATATCTTCCTCTCTCAACTCCTAACACATCTGCCAGCATATCCATATCCACAATAAAGTCTTGATCTTTGACGCTGAAAGAGAATCTATTCGCATCTAAGAAGCTAAGATTTGAATAGAAATATGCGGTTAGTTCAGCATAGGCCTCTGTAGTGTCGGAGCATAACTTTTCAAGTTGAAGATAACCGAACTTTTCCCTCAAGTTCACATTCACAGCATCCAGAAAATCAAAATCCACACTCCTAAGGTTTATCACCCCATGCTTCAGCAATTTTGAGTACAAATCTTTTTGTTCATTCGATCTATTCTTTTTTTCCACAACTCCATTTTGTTCTGAAGTATACGGAGAGGAGAACAAATGATGAAAACCAGATTCATCACAAAACCTTATAAAATCTTGATTTTCAAATTCACCTCCATGATCTATTCTTATACTTAAAATAACATATCCTTTTTCGTTTTGAACCTTTTTAGCAAATATTTCAAAGTAAGAGAAAGTTTCAAACTTACTTGCTAGGAAATACACCCAAGTGAAATCGTGAGTAGTCATCCACGATTACTAGGCAATATTTCTTACCTCCAATGCTCTGTGTTCTGGTTGGTCCAAAGAGATCCATATGCAGAAGCTGCAGTACACGGTTAGTGGAAACTTGATTTATTGGTTTAAAGGAATTTCTTACCTGTTTTCCCAATATGCATGGTGTACATAGGTCAGACTTTTGCTATGATAAATTGGGTAGACCTCGAACAAGCTTCTTTGATGAAATTTTGGCTATCTGCTTCATATTGATGTGCCCAAGCTTTTTGTGCCATAAACTTGCTTCGTCTTGGATTGAAATTAAACATTGCGATTCATCTGGTTTCACATCCAAGAGGTAGATATTTCTATGTCTTCGTCCCATAAATGACTGAGTAGAGTCTTTACTGGTTCCTGAACATATACCCTCTTGAAAGTAGATTTTGAAATCGGTATCACATAGCTGACTGACACTGAGCAGATTGTAGTTGAGTCTTTCAACTAAAAAAACATTGCTTATTGTGAGGTTTCCAATCTTCACAGTTCCAAATCCCACAATTTTTCCTTTGCTGTTTCCTCCAAATGAGACTTTTCCACCATTCACTTAAGCAAGCTTTATGAAGCAATTTGAATCTCCTGTCATGTGTCTCGAGCATCCACTATCCAGATACCATTTCACCTTTTTCTTGATAGTGATCTGCAATTAAAAAGAGACTCAAGTTTTCTTTGGTACCCATATTTTCTTGGGTCCTTTTGAGTTAGTCTGATATACGATTTTTGCCCAAACTTTATTAACAGGTCTCCAAACCATAGGACATTCTTTTTCAAAATGATCTACACTATTGCATTTTGAACATCTAAAAGCATTGCGACCTATTGGTTTTACAAAGGTCTTTTCAAAATGATTTTTGTAAGCATTTCTTGTGGGTTTTTGTTTGATTCTTTCTTTCACTTTAGGAAAATCGATTAAAGGAATGGTTTCAGCAGTCATTCCCAAACCAAATTTATTGAAATAAGGTCTTTGAACAGAAAGTATTTTTTTTAGTTTCTCAGATCCTATCGAAAATCTTTTGGAAATGTTTGAAATATCATTTTTGAAGGATGCATTTTCTTTTGAAAGATTATCTTCACTTTCTCTAAGAGAAGAAACATTCACATCTAAACATTTCACATTTTCTTTCAAAATATTTTCTTGTTGTTTTAAGGCAGAATTTTCCTCTTAATACTAAAATATAACTCATCAATATATTTAAAAACTTTAATAGGCATTTTGAAGTTACTTACCTCAAATTCAGTGTCTAAATCTAAGTCTGTCTCAGAGTTTGAATCTGAATCCGATTGTGCCATCAGACATATGTTGGCATAATCATCATCACTTTCTTCACATTCTGTATCACTCCAGGTTTCTGCTTTAAGAACCTTTCGATACCTTTCGGCTTTTCCTTTCTTCTTCCTCAGAAGAGGACAGTTGGGTCTGATGTGCCCATTTTTCTTACATTCAAAGCAGACTATATCTTTATTTGATTCATCATCTTCAACAGACTTAGTCTGTTGCTTTTGAAAACTTTGTTTCCTTGGATTGAATCTTCTTCCTTTTCTGTTCAGCTTTCTAAATTTTCTTATCATGAGAGCAAGCTCCTCATCATCCATATCATCTTCAGAATCTGCAGCATCAGAGTCATCATTGGATTTTAATGCAATGGATTTCTTACCTTTAGGGCCTTCGTCTTCATTGATTTGTTCCACTTCATAAAACTGAAGAGTTCCAACCAATTCATCAACAGATAGTGGCATGATTCTTTGGGTCTCTCTGATTGAGGTCTTTATATGATTCCAATCTTTGGAGAGTCCACGCAGTAGCTTGTTTACCTTCATAGGATTAGAAATTGGTTGCCCTTGATTTTCAAGACCATTCACGATATCTGTAAAACGACTAAACATGTCAGTTATAAATTCTCCCGATTTCATTCTAAAGGCTTCGTATTGACCAAGGAGAATGTTGATTCTGGTTTCTTTCACTCGATCAATTCCTTCGTAAGTAATGTGTAATCTATCCCAGACTTCTTTGGTTGTATCACAAGAAGATATTCTATTATATTCAGTTGGTGATAAAGCACAATATAAAGAATAGATTGCTTTTGCATCAAGAGCTTGTCTATTGATTATCTCTTCCTAAGTCATTTCGCTAGACTCAACAGTGTCTTTTCCTCTTTCTGAGACAGGTGCAGTTTTAGGAATGATTCATTTTTCTACAACGTCCCATTCCAGAGGATCTTTTGATCTTAGGAACGCCTTCATCTTGTTTTTCCATATGTTGTAGTCATTTCCATCAAAGTAAGGCAGTCTGGTATTGCTTTGGATGTCACGCCCCAATCCTCGAGCACGCAAACATCCTTCGCTCTTGGTCGATTTTATAATGCGATATCCCAGGAGTATGTATCGTCGATCCTTTCATTCATTAAGCACATGCGGAAGCAGTTAACATCCCCAGACAATAAAACGATGAGATAGAAAAGCATGGCCATATTTTTCACATTAAAACTTATAACCAAACTTTTATACATAATACAAACCAAAGCACTTCACAACTTTATACTCTATCTCTATTCACATCAAAATAGAGATCTCAAAAGAAGATAGAATCTCAACCCATCCGGGCCGTACTCAAGGCCCCTATCGGGATTATCTTCTTCTTCCAAAAATCATTCTCCTTAGATTTCACCTCCGAGTCTCCTTCTCAGACTTCTCCTTCTCAGCTCTTCATCGAGGATCCTGAAATGATTTCCCCAAACTGGGATGAGACTACGTCTCAGCGAGTTCTACCCCACTAAGCCCGATTAGTAAACCATTATACTATAGGCCGCCTAAACACGCACAAGGCAGAGGACTTACCTTGGCCTCAGATCTCACCTGCAAGTCAGTACAATTCATAATAGGCACCCAAGCAATCATATCACCGATCGAAGCATTGATCAAATTGACCTAGTCGATTATATGCCAGCAAGACCACTCACGGTCATTTCCATTCAGTCAATCAATTCACAACATCAAATCAAAGCAATGATCAATCGACCTAGTCAATTACATGTCAGACGGACCATTCTAGGTCAATGCTCTCGAGCGTCAAGTTCACCAATGTGACTTATCCACTAGACAATTGCGTGCGTTCTTTAAGGCGCCGTTTTCGCCAGCGACATCCTTAGTCACCAAACCACGCATGCCTATAACCATGTACTCAATAGACAATTGTGTGCGTTCTTTAAGACGTCGTTTTCGCCAGTGATATTCCAAATCACCGAACCACACATGCCTACAACCATGTACTCAATAGACAATTGTGTGCGTTCTTTAAGGTGCCGTTTTCGCCAATGATATCCTAAATCACCGAACCACACATGCCTACAACAATGTATTTAATAGATAAGTGTATGCGTTCTTTAAGGCGCCGTTTTCGCCAATGATATCACAATCACCGAACCACGTAAGTCCACAATAATGTATGTACTAGACCGATACGTGCGTTCTTTAAGGCGCCGTTTTCACAAGTAATGTCCCAATCACCGAACCACGTAGGTCCATACACCGTGTCTGATTGGTTCAATCCAGAGTATTTCCAATTCTCTCATAACTCCATCCACTTTACAACTCAATCAAAGCATTATAAATGCTAAACAAACATACTCAGCTATCTACCAATCAATCATTCAATCTCAATCAATTCCAAATCAATTTAGGGTAAATCCCTAAAACATCACAATTTATTTAATTCCATACAACGTAGAGCTCAAATAAATAAACGAACTGCACCACGACGATCAGCACGAGATTTCGGTCGTCGGCCATCAAAATCTTAATTTCCGAAAAATAATTAATTAATTAATTAATTTCGAAAATTAATTAATAAATATTAAAAATTCAATTTAACTCAAATTAAAGCCCGATTAAATAAACGGACTTCACCACAATTATCAGCATAATATTCTGGTTTCGAACTATCCCAGTTGAATTTTCGGAAAATAAACAATTATTTAATTTAATTCCAAAAATTAGTATTTAAATACCAAAAATTACACTTAAGCCCGAAAAGCCTAATTGAAGCCCGATTAGGGTCGGGAAAAATCCTGGGCTACCCTCAATAAATAGTAGACCATGTCTACTTGCTAAAT
>SMSX01009780.1:0-14727 GCA_026573535.1 Eucalyptus polybractea
CCCCCATAATTGCAAGAGTCAGTTTTTGTACCAAATAATCATATCTACTCTTTTTACCTGCCAATATTACTGTTAGAGCTTAGGGGAAGTTAGACTTATTTATATTACCAAATTCCGCTCATTGAACTCAATGTAGTGAAACTCTTCTTTCCTGTGTTATATTTACTGTCAACAAGCTAAGGCTAAGATTGGAAGCTCAATTATCTGAAGAAAATGCTCAGAAAACTAACTGGTGGGTGCTCAGATGATAGTGAATCGAGCCTAGATGGATTTAATTTGTGATGCTTAACCATGGTTATGAGAGCCTTTGTTCGCAATCATTTGTTTGGTACTTAGATGTGAGAATTGATTATTTTATATTATTATTTTTTATCATATCTTTAGATCATGATTTTTGATACACCACCTCTTTTTTGGCAGAATAATGCTAAGGATGTTAAGCCCTAGTATTAAAATTGGTTTTACCAAGTTGCATGCCAAATAGATTCGTGTTAGATGTTTGTGACCTACTTACGCATTATACTTGCATTTTTCCTCTTCAAATCAGTTTTGTATACTACTCTTAGTCCTTAATATTGCTCCTTTCTTGGCAGTGTGTTGGTAGCTCTTTGGACCAAAGTTTCTCTTGAACTTTTTCGATCTTGACTTTTGGTAGTAGCGGCACCTTTTTGTCACAATGATTTTATTTGCATAAGGAATTACAATTGTGAGTTAATAGTGTTTTTTCCCACGAGGATGATGGTTATACTGATTAGTACAAAATCATTTATGAGATGTTGATGTTGGTACTTGAAACTATATGATTAGATAACAAGTGTTGGAATAAAGGGTAATTGGAATGCTAGATAAATCATTGACTAATCAACCAAGGCATTTACATCCATATGCAAGTTTGCACTATACCAAAAGTGTGCAACTTTAAGCCAAATTTCAATAAAATAGAATGGTTCATTTCTCTTCATCAGAAGCTCTCTTGTTCCACTCCTTCCAAATCAGCCAAAAGACATGGTTATTGAGTTAATCCTACTTGTTATGTTGTAAACAAATGCCCTGCCATGCCCAAAGTTCTTGCTTAATAAAACCTCTGAGAACCGAAGATAACATGGTGCGAGCATAGGAAACTGTCCAAACCATTCTCGTCTAGGAACAATGAAGGAGAGATGCCACATGGACTCTGCCTCCTTTTGTTGAGGAAATACCTAATAACCAGTAGCTTGCCACATTTCTTAGGTAAGGATTTGTTCCTAGGTTTTGCTTCCCTAGCAAAAAAAGAAACTCTAATTGGAATTCTCACTTTCCAAATCGATTTTTGAGGAAAATTTGTTCTACCACGAATCTCCCAATTGAGCAGCTTGTAGTAAGACTTTACAGAAAAGATTCCATCTCTTCAGTTGTTCCACACAAAAAATTTCATCAATTTCCAAATCGATTTCTGGGAGATGCCGGGATAATGATCTTGTAGGCTAGTGACCTTCCATTTATGCATATTGCAGGAACCACTTGTGCTAATAACTGGGATTTGCACCTGTTGAAGGTAACTCATGGATCTAGAGATTGCATATTGGTTTCTTACTCCTGATATCTAGGGAGTGTATTCATGTCAATCCTATTTAATACATTGATGGCAAAAGGAAAAACTAGCATATTATTAACTACGTTGACTCGTTCTTTTCAGTTTTAAAAATTGGTTACGGACGGTGAACTGTCCAGTTTGGTTTCCCAGAAGAAATAGTATTGGTCAAGAATTGGTGGTATTGACCCTGTTCAACCGGTAACTGGGTCTACCTATCAGCTGGTATCCAGCAATCCTCTCAACTAACCTAGACCAGGTCTAGGCCTTAACAAAGTAGTATTGGAAGTGGGTTGGGGTTTGAAACTCCATCCTCTTGTAATCAACAAGCATGCCAACCATTTGCTCCTTTGTCTTCTTTCTTCAATTTGTGGTGGATAGTTTATTTATTGACCATTTTGGCCCAATCTTTTAGAAAATTGAATAGGATGCTATTAAGATGACATTAAGCATGAGTAATCTATTCAAATGCTACAGTGTTTGCCGACTCACTAGGCTTCTTTTGTTCTGAACATGTCTAATCTAATTTATGCATCGTGCTCAATCGGATGACATCACGTGCAATCAGTTCAAGCGGTCAAGCCGGTAGAGCATAGTGCAACCAGTTTGTCCAGTTGAACAAATATTCCAGCTTTAAAAACACTTGTTCTTTTGTCGTTTCTATTTATTATTTTTTTGCTCTCCTCATCAGCATAAGTAGCAGTAGCTTTGTTTTTCCTCTTATGTGCATAATGCATATACATGCTATTACATGCTTATGATTTTGAACGATGTTTTACTTTCTGCCTTACCGTTACTGCAAAAGTTCCAACATATCTTGACAGCTAGAGTCTTGTACTTGTATGTAGGCTAAGAAATGTGCATTTGATGGCCCTAATGGGTTAGTTATGCCATTTTTGCTTCTATTTTGTGTGGACATTTGCATGGTTATAGTGTTCTCACGTTTAAAACACTAACACAATGAAACCACACATCTAGGACCCTATATTAAACTTGGAGACAGAGAATGAGAAGCTTTGTAGCATTCCCCATGCTGTAGTTCCTCCCTTGTCAGTTAGTGGTAAGAACATTTTGACGCTGTCATACTATCGGGCTAAGAATCAATTCATTGTGATGCCATCAATTGTATAGTTTTGAATATTTTATTCTTTGAGCTTCTTACCATGTCCATTTGCAGTTGTAGATGTCTGGAAACTTATTGCTGCCCTACTCTTTCCTTTGTGTATCAATGTTTGATAAACTTGCCAGTGTCAGTAATAGTCTGTCTCGTTGCCTGGGTAGTGGAACTGAATTAATCCTGTCCATGCTCCTTACTACATTTCCACTGAGAACCTACTCGTAAGTTTAAATGTGACTGGCATAGGTACATTGTACCTCTTTAATAGACCACTTCATGCTTGTTCCTGCAGATTGAAGAAGTGCAAAAGCATGCTCCAAAGAAGAATATTTTTCTGTTGAAGAAGTAAAATGCTGAAGTATTAGGTTTCCCCTTAAATCAATTGAGAGGACAAAGTGTGAAAAGGATGAATCTATAATTGCCAGACAAATACAGAAAGAATAATCTCTCTCTTATGGTTGGTGCATAACAGTCTGAGTTACGGACTGAGAACCACTATCTACAAGTTCATGATGATAGATACTATCATGGTATCTAGTATAGCAAGATACTATAGAGCATTCATAGTTATATGCATGCCATAGCCTCTTTAGGCACACAAGGTTTGCTTCCCGCCTGTGTTTTAGCATAATTCATGTGTTGTACTTTTACATTTACCCAACAAAGGTATCTGAACATCACGTTAGTTATGGCCATATATCTAAGGAACACTGGACTGAAATCAAGTTGACTTTTTTTTGGCAACAGCAATTAGAGGTGTGGCTTGTGTTTTAGCTGCAAGAAAGCAAGCCCTGATCTGCATACTGGACGAGTATGAAGAAGAATCTATGATTCAGAATGACTATTTGTTCAAGAGTTTGTGATGGTTATACTCGAGTTGCTGCTGTGGGTGGGCCTCTAATACTTGAAGCTGCAGACATCGGTGTGAGAAGCAATGCATGTGGGCTTTCTGACTGAAGCTTTTTGACTCCACCCTTCTTCGAGAAGTCCTAACCTATACCTGCCATGTGCCTCTTCTGCTAGGCGGGCATTTGTTGAAGGAAAAAGTGGAGTAAAAGGTAACAATTTATCTATTGATTTGGATAGAATTGACCGAAAGATGGCGAGTCATGGCTTCTATCCGGTGGTAACCGCCTTCATGGTATTGCTGTAAGCTTTGAGACCTGCTTGATAGTGCCAAGCTTTTGCTTCATCTGTATATGTTCATTATTTTCATGTGTAAGGGAACCAAATATTTGGTTTGGACTATCCATACTTTGGGTTCAGTGGTTCGGGCAGTGTGCTTGGCTAACGAACTCTGCATTTGAATATTGAAATCTCTCGCTCAAGATTGACTCACTCCTCCACAAGTCATTGTTAAGTGATGCATCCGATCCGATTTACAAAATATATTCCTATGTGGAACATGACTAGCCAGATATATGGTTTTAAGGTGGCAATAAAGAACATAGGTTATATTCCAATGTTAGAGATTTGGAATCCTCAAATAAATGGTGGGTTCAAGATCATGAGATTATGTCTGCAATATCGTTAATGGATTTCATACCCTTAATAAAGAGTATCGTGTAGCCTTTTAACTTAATGATGTACCAACATTAAGGAATCTAAAATTGTTTAATTGTATTATTCTTTCTTTTGGAATTATTGCCAATCTCGAGGAAAGAGAACGTATGAATGTAACATGTGCACACGAGATATTTCTTTTCTTATGTTTATTATCTGTCATAATGATAGCTTTTTGTGAACTTTAGCTGAGTTTACTCTAAAATTAAATCCTCCTTTATTTATTGCCCTTCCAAATATTCTCGTTTTCAATGTATTCTTCCCCCTCTCTTCCCAGAAAATAATATATATTTTTACTTGATGCAAGTGTAGAAACACTGATGTCAAACATTAATAAGAAGATGAGATAATAATATTACCAACAAAACAAATGATTGTTATGAGGTCCACTGTCGGTGCAAACCTCATGTAAATTTTTAATTCCATGAGCCATTTTACACAAGCTCGTCTTGGAGAAATTGCAATTAAAAGTTTTTGAGGATCGAGAAAACAAGAGAAGGCTAGTAAAACAAATATTACTAGAGAAAATGGGGAGAAGCTTTACTATTGATAGGAAATGTCTAGAAGACAACTTGTCTATCACACCAAACACCTTTGGGTAAACCCACTATTTATGGCCGTTTAGAGCTTATAAAATTTACTTTTGCTACTATATGGCGAATTGGATAAAGTATATTAAATGAGGCTCATTTTGCACAATCACAATTAATAGAATATATCTTTTTGTGTATAATTAGCATTGGATATTGAATGTTCAGCACATTGAATATCCTTATAGGTCATTATGATACATCAACTCTTAAATCTTTCATGTCCAAATTGATGTTGTATCTCACAAACTAAACCTTGATAAAATGCAAGTACTTGATGATAGCCCTTTTGCCTTTGTACTGATAATCTATTAGATTACCGCTTTCGGTAGTGGCTTACAGTAACCTAATCCTCTTGTTTGTTCATATCATTTAAAGCTATTTCTCAGTACTTTCAAATGCAAGTTCAATTTAAGGATGGTTAGAATAAATGTGACACGAGGCAACAGTTTGGGATTTTTAATGGCATCAAACCTAATATCAACCACAATCAAAATAAACAATGTTAGATGGATTATATGCCTCCTAATATCAAGCAAAAAACCAATCTCAAGGCAAACGATATATGTTTGTTAATGATTGCAAAGAAGGGAGAGAGAGAGCATAGTTCATTTATAGACTAGGCCCTCTTCAAAATTCCAAATTGATTGGCGTTGCTCAATTTGAGGGGAAAAAACACTCAATTTATTGATTTGATTCGTCAATTGACCAGCTCTACTCAATTTTTCAACATGAGCAAGCCCTGGTCAGTTTTTCAATAGAAGTCCAAAAATTCACACTACTGGAAGCCAAGACTCAGTCCAGCAACAATAACACTAAATCGAAGGCTCTCCTTCCAGTTTTTGAAAGGTTTGATGTCATTGGTGCAGTCTTCTTTTGTAAAGATATTCTCTAGCTTCCAAGGATGCTTGGGAAATAAAGTCAGCTTCAAATTTCTTCATAGTTCATTGCAGGATACAATATAACTTTTATTTTGGTAAAAACTTCAAAATGGTGCTCATTTGACTTCTTATCTTTGTGATCTGAGCAGAGGAGCCCCATGTGAAGGACTAATATACTTAATAGGAACTAGGATTCAGTACATTCCTCACCCAGGACAGTCTCACTGGGGTTCTTCTTAAGTTGGTTTAACCCTTTGATGCTGCTAGCAAGAACTCGCTTTTAACAATAGTTAAAGACAACCTAGCTTTTTCAAAAGCAACTCGGTAGGGTAGAGCCAGCTATGGCAAAGACTCGAAAGATTTCAATTGGTGTCTTCCGTTACTCTTTACATTAATGGCCATCTTCTCCAGCAGGAGTGCATCATTTGATAAAAGTAGGATTGACAAGGTGAGCTAACATCCACCGTCATCAAAAGAACGAGCTAGGGACTAGGCAATCTCCACGCTCTTCAGATTCAGAGCCAAGCACTTGAAGTACTGCAGCAAGCCGAATTCGTTTGCATTGCACGTACGAGGAATGGCCGGATCAAACATTGACGTTCGCCGCTTGACTAGAGAATGATCATATACAATTGAGTTTGATATTCAATCATCCCAAGTTAAAAAAGAAATGCCGCGCAAAAAGGGGTGGATTTCAGGTGGTAATGACCAATGACTTGGTTGAGTAATCCGGCCGAGTGTTTGAAGCTTGCATGGTGATGGCAAATGGCTCGATCGAGCTCGAGCTAGTCCATCTTCTCGACACTTAACCAGCTGATTGTAAGACGCCGATTCAAATAGCTCCTTAACATACTTTTCTAATTTAAAGTGAATGAGGATGATATCGCATTGTTTTTTTCCCAATTACATTTCAATAATTAATCCACCACTCCTACATGTGCCCGAAGGGAGCACTTACGGGCGTTGTTTGACAAGGTAATATAGTCGTAAAATCCGGCCCGGCCCGGCCCAGTTGAGCCCTTGGAGGCCTGTTTCGAAATCACAAAGGTTTTCTCATAATACGGAGAACAGGTTAAGTCCGACATATAGCCCAATCTGGATATTACTAGTAACTAATGATAAAGATGCTTCACGTTCGACTAATGTTATTATTTCCAGACATGAGATATTGCTACAAACTATTTTTCTTTTGTCAAATAACCCATTTGACTGCGAGGACACAAAGAGTGCGTACATAATATTGTAATTGGATTCCCATTCATAGAATTTAATATAAGACAATCAAACCATTTACTAAACCTGATGCAGCCAACAAAACCATGCAACATGACTACCAAGTTTTTGGTGAAGATGGTGCAAATTATTCGATGGACAGTCCAATCTCAGAAGACAACAACTATTAAGCCGTCGAAACTATCATTTATTATTATTATTATTATTATTATTATTATTATTATTATTATTATTATTATTATTATTATTAATTGGGTTCCAACTAGATAATAGCTGGTCAACTTTAATTTCATGCGACTTTTATTATGAGAAGTCCGTGAAATTTTTTTGCTCTTATTTTAGCAGGAGATTTTTTAAGGGTGTCTTTGGTGGAAGATGTGACGGGGATGGGATTCATATGCCTGTAAATCATATGTCATCAGTGATGTCTTCTCTTTATAAGAAAGAAAGAAGACACCTTAACTAATGCTTGCCATCTATTCTTGGCTTCTTCTTTTTTCTTTTTTCTTTTTTGTATTAATTTATAAGTGTTGATTTTTCAAAAAAATCAGATTGAAGATTGTAAATAATAAACCTTATTTGAATATTAAGTGTGCTACAGATGTTTATTAAAAAGATCCAAGTCATTCGGTGGACGGTCCATTTCAGATGACAACAACCACAAATGATTCTAATTGGATTCCTGCTAGATAGATGGCCGGTATACTTTGGTTTTATGCGACTTTTATTATCAGAAGTTGGTGAAATTATTGCTCTTATTTTAGAAGGAGATTTTTCAACGGTGTTTTTGGTGGAACATATGATAGGGATGGGATTAATATGCTCGTGAATCATACGTCATCAGTGACGTCTTCTCTTTATAATAAAGAAAGAAGATGCCTTGACTAATGCTTGCCATCTAATCTTGGCCTTTTTTTTGGTATTAATTTATAACTGTTGATTAAAAACAATCAGATTGAAGATTGAAAATAATAAACTTTCTGTATTTGAATATTAAGCGTGCTGCAGATATTTATTAAAAAAATCCAAATTTTTCGGTGGCAGGTCCAATTTCAGATGACAACAACCACAAATGATTCTATTGAGGTTCTTGTTAGATGCGGGCTGAGCCAGAAAACTTTGGACATGCGACTTTTATTGTAAAGTCGGCAGAAGTTTACTGCTCATGTTTTTGGAGGAGATTTTTTGTAAAGTGTTTAGGTGGAACATGTGACCTAGATGATGGGTTATATGCCAGCAAAGCAGTCTTCTCTCTTTATAAGAAAGATAAAAAGCGCCTTGACTAATGCTTGCCATCAATTATTAAGCCTTTTCTGTATTAAGTTTATAAGTGTTGATTTTCGAAAAAATCAGATTGAAGTTTGAGAATAAACTTTCCTTATTTGAATATTAAGCGTGCTATAGATATCTATGAACGAAATCTGAAACTGCTATGGTTTTGTCATCTTGCGTTTTTGGGGTCGAATATGTTTTGTCATTGACTCCTGGACATTAGCACCTGGAGCATGTGAATATTTCTCGTCAGTTTTCTTTCCTTTTTCTTTTTTTAATAGAAAGTTGCATAACATTATTTTAATCAAGGGGTTGAAATCTCTACAAAAACATCAATAAGATTTCACTGATTAGAAAGGTTTCTTCATAATAGTGGTCGAATATTTCTTCAGATGTAATACAAATATATATATATATATCCACACATATATCATACAACTTAACCGTGAAGAAATTTTATTGAATAGAAGAAAATTGGCTTAAATGATTTACAAAATGACTAGATGCTAAAAAGTGTGGGTAAGATACTTCTGTTAGCAATTTTCCCGCTTAAAATTGCCTCTGTCTCTAGATATCGCTAAAACAATTCAATAGCAGCTATTTCAGCTAGCCCTAACAAAAATATATAAACCTTCAGCAACCGATAAATTAGACAGCAACGTTAATCCCTGTCGAATTGAGCTGTAAGAAAGGCACTCCTATTTACATTATTCTAAAGTCAATTTGCCAACTTGTATAATACAGTTTTTTTACTTACTTTTGTCTGTTTGTACGCTTCGCATCAAGGCATCTTCAAGCGGCATCTTCTTTCCTCCTGTAGAAACACATCGAACATACCGCAATCAGAAGGACATTTGCTCAAGCACGCACCAGAGTGTCCTGCGGACATTTATTAATTAGAAATCATATTCGCTCAAAGCACGCACCAGAAAGTGTCCCGTGTTAGGAATCCAAATTCCATAGCAATAAGGACATTAAAAAAAAAATAGAAGCCAAAAATGAAAAGCAGAAAACTGAATTCCATGTAACAATACTCTATCGTTTTAAAATTCGATTTCCTATTAATTAAAAAATAGGCCATCGCAATAACTAAATAATGTTGAGGCTAATAACGTAACTTAAAGTGAGGTGAAAAGGTCGATTCACAAAACTTAATAATCCTTTCGTTAAATAACTCTAGTTAAGTTTTGATAGATGTCGGAGCAAACTAAGAGATGCAACAATAGTTTGATGATATTGTAGACACTATGCTTCTGTAAACCAAACATAAATTTAAGTTAACAAACAAAAGTTGTCTTAGTCAAATTTTATGGTGATTCAGCTTATATTAAGCTTACATCGATTCTCTTACACCAACAAGGCTGAAATCCAATAATAATCTTATGAGTAGTTATCACATAACACATATTGCTTGTATTCGAAGCTAATAAATCTCAACATCAATAACCAAATACTGCTAATACTCTTATACACTCTTCAATTAACATGTTACAGAAAGTAACACTAACTCTCCAAAGAGATGATTAGAATAGATACAAGCACAATTGCAGTAATCAGAGTCTAACAAAAAATGTGCATTTTTGTTCCCATGCCCAATTCAAGTAATTCCAAAATTGACATCTGTTTTCTTCTTTGCGGGGGACAGAGCAAATGACGCGAAAGCATAAAATTAACGCAATCAAGGACAATGCTCATTCCAATGGTTGACTTTTTTTCGACGTATTAGTATGCTGGACTTGGGAGATGCACGCAAAGCATTAGCGCCACCTTGTAAGAAAAATATCTACACCTTAAACCCCTACAAGGTTCATCTCAATTCTGTTTAAAAAATATTCTCCTAAATTCAAGTCACTAACTCGGTCATTTTTTTTTTATAAAAAAAAAAAAAATTTCGGTGAGGTTCAAACTGGAAGATTTTTCCAATTCTGAGGGTGTATGGATTGAAGAAAATTAATAGGGAAATGGGGGAAAGGGTTCCAGAACCCATAAATAACAGTATCGTCGTTTTAATATTAGAATTATTTAAAAAAGCGAGTCATTACTTAGCCAGTTTAAAATTAAACTTTTCATGAATACGTAGGCTGTCATAATACCTTTATAACCCTTTGAAAATACAAAAATTGTGATTTTTTTACTGTTGCTATTCCTCTGCATAATTAGAAGAAATATCTTAATTCCTCTAGGCTGTTATTTTGCATGTTTAGCTATTTGCATTAGAAAACCCATGGCATGAAGCAAACCCATAGGTCAAAATATAAATAAGGAATCGATCCAAGCAATTTCAAAAGCCGAAGAGCTAAGGTCCATTGGATAGTGAATCGAGACTCCATGCATATCCAAATTTTTTAGAAAAGCTTTCCTCTAAAAATATTTTCAGTTATTCATATTAAATGGTGCAAATTGAAATAAACACAGCCGATTTTTCACTCCCCATAACGCTCCAATTGCTTTGGTGTTTCTTTTTCATCACTTTCGTATATATGAAACCTCATTAACCGAGCGTTTTAGCAAATATTTTACGCAATTGGCTATGAAATCGAACCATCCTACTTGGAAAAAGGATTATTGAAGCAACTAATAAGTATCATATATGATGTATTAATCAATGAACTTCTTAAATGTACTGAATAGTTTCTGCACTGCTAAATTTCTTGTAAGACCTGCTTAAAATCCATGATTTTTAGATTCAGATTCAAACTTAATATATATGTGTATGTATATATATGCATTCATATAATAACTTTTCGCTGAATACGCTCATTATGATTGGTCAGCCCCAGTTTTCAGTCTCTATCGTTGCTCTTTCCATTAGTCATTATATATTTTAAAAACATGTTAATCAACAAGATTCTTTAGTATTCTTGCGTGTTTAAGAAATTCCGACCCAAAAAAAGGCGCGTTAAAAAAAATAATAATAAAGAAGAGCAAGTTGACTTTTCAAAGGTGGACAAGAAGCGGGAGATAATCACGAGCCTTTGTATCAGGTGGGTCCCATCATCACCACCGCCCATCCCCTCTCTCTCTCTCTCTTGTTGCATGCGATCCGCTCGTCGCATTACAGAGACGACGAGGTGGAGGCTCCTGATGCCGACACGTGTAATTCCACGGTAGTACAGCTGGGCTGGTCTGCCGGCTGGCACCGTTGTCCGATTACGTCTGCAGGATGAAGATTCCACGCGCTTTCGTGTGACCTGGACCGCGGGTTCGGTTGGGCTCATAGTGAATAGATCTGAATTAATTTATTTATCCAACATAATTTAGAAAAGTAGGTATTTATTCGCTCTTTTTTTTTTTTTTTTGTCTTTTTGGGCCAAGTAGGTATACCATAAAATTCACATTGAAGCTTCTCAACAGAAGGGCAATCGATTCTATATTTCGATAAATCATTATTGGATGAGATTGATTATGAAAAATTGTTTTCCTGTTTTTCTACCATTTTCTGTAAAGAAAAGAGACTAATTTTAAGATCCTCGATAAATAAGTTGAGTTGGTCATAACTAGTATGAATTTGCAATTATTTGACAATCATTTTAATTATTGCGAATTATAATGTTATGCACTGGTAATTATAGATTGAGATAACATACTAATGACAGCATGACCTTTAAAGTGGGAATATTTTCAATAGGTTTGCTTTATTGAAAATAGTTGAGACATGAAAAGTGACTCTAATAAGCATAGGATAAAAACATTTTTTATTTGATGGTGTTATTGTAAATAATTGTAGTGTGCACAAAGGGCGATTTCCTGAATTAGTCATCATTGTAAAGCTGGATTTTAATAACAATGGCATGTAGTCATATTATATCATATATGTTATTTCATATATGTTATTGTTGGTTTTCCAATTCTTTTTCCGAAAATTGTTGATGGAAATTTTCGGCTGGGGGAGTAAGTATTTGAAATTAGTTCAAAATGACGCATAAGCACGTTGGGTTTCGATCGTTCACTTTGGTGGTGGCAAGTAGCCAGTTGCTTATTTTCTCTTCTTTTTTTTTTGTAATTTGTGAGAAATTGTCTCAACAAAAAAAAAATTTGTGAGAAATGGCAATTTAGTAATTAACAATCCCCCCAAAAAAAAATTATTGATTAATAACGAAGCAGGGTGTATGTATGATTTGACGCTCAAGGGGACGGAATCTTCATGTGACTCCGTTTGAACACATGATATATTAGGGAAAGTGACTTGACCGGAGAAAAATACACGTGCAATGGTGAGACTAGGTCCGATTGATGTAGTTTTATTGAGTTATAATGTATATCTTGAAAGTCGATATTCGTTTTTGCATCGAGAAAGTGTCGAAACTTTGAAGGTGTTATAGCTGTAAGGTAACTGTCAAACAGTTTGTAAAGGTAGCAAAACCCAAATTCACTAACGAAGTTGCTTATCGGGGAAAAAAAAGGTAACGTTAAAGGGTATTTTAAGATATAATGTCCATCAACCTACAATTAGTACGATGACGTAATTTCTTCTTTTTCTTTTTTTGGTCAAATAATGACGTAATAATGTCCATGTGGTAACAAAAAGAGAATGGGCAACAAGGACTGAGAAACTGGTCGGCAAAAAGAAAAAAAAAAGATCAGAGGAGGTGAAAAGAAAAAAAATGAAGGGAGAGAAGTGTTGGGGCACGCGTTAGGAATGGACAGAGAGCAAAAAGTTCGTTTAAAATGTTAACTTTTCCTTTTGCACTTTAATTTCCAAGAATTTTACTTCTACAGTTAAATTTCTCCATCATTTCCATTTCAAAGCCAAAAAGTTCGGCACTGTTTTGAAGTTGACCAATTTTTGTCCAAGTGGGAACCAAAGTAAGAAAAACCATTTTATCTTTAAAGAGCAGGCGTGCAAAGGTACCAGCTTTGGGGACCCTGCAAAAGTCACCATCAGGGGCCACCCTCTTTGGAGGAAACTCAATCTCCAACGATCTGACTCTCACGTATCAACAAATTGCTCACCCATGTGATTTTTCAAAATTTTGCATGCAAAACTCAAAATTTTCCTTTAACTAAAAGTTACTTCAAACTATCTCCCGTCAAATCCCACAACTCTTCACAATTACTTCTACAAAATTTAATAACTTCAAAATCGGTTTTCGTAATTCAAATCTAATTTCAAAACCTACTTCTATTAAACAAACAAAAAACTTAAAAACTCATCAGGCATTGCAAATCGAAATAAATCTGAATTGGCGAGGTCCCATGTATGTGCAATGCGCTCTCTCTCTTTTTTTCTTCTTCTGTCCCTTTCTTCCTCTTCTTTTTCGTTTCTTTTCCTTTTCTCCTGGTGCGTCCTCTCCCTTATCCCTTTATATTTCTCCTTTTCTTTTTCCAAAAAAAAAAAAAACCCACTTTTTGACCAAGATAAGAAGCAGGGCAAAACATTACAGCAATCGCTAAACTAAACCAAGAAAAATCATTAGCCGAAAAAAAATTGAAAATTTTGATTTATTAATTTGACTTTGGGTTGATTAAGAAATTGTGAAATCAATAAAGGAGAGAGGAGTGGTGGGCTTGGCCACTCATTCAAAATAAGAAGTGGACAAAAACTTAGCAAAGAGGACGGGTAGCCTCAAGTTAAGTAAGGACCGGTGGGACCCAGCCATCGAGCGAGGGCGCAAAAAGAATATTGCATGCTGTCTATTTACGGATCTACTCTTGGGTGATTAAAACAGGTGAAGCTCTTTGACTCTGTTTTCTCTATTTATACAGTCTTAGTTCTCTAAAAACCCTCAAATTTAATATTCAATTTTAATTTTATCCTTAACTTTTTTTTGTCTTAAAAGACCCTCAACTTTAAACTGAATGCTACCTCAGCTCCATATTTTCGTCTAAAAAAGATTTTCCAATTTTATGTCCAATCCAAAATGAACGATAAGTACAGGACGAGGTCAAGAGAGAGCAATCTCCATCTTGAGAAGGGGGCAACCTCGGCATTCGGAGACCGTAATTCACGGTCAAAGATGTCAAGAGAGAGCAATCTCCATCTTAAGCAAGGGGGGCGATTTTTCCGCATGCAATAATTGCCAAAGGCAGCTCAAAAATGGAAAGGATGGAGTTTTTCTTCATGGCCAAGAAAAGGAGATACGGAGAGAGGGTTATAATCGGCAAAAGAGATAAAGCTTTTATAAAGAAAATATGAGAAGGTGGTCTGCAAAAGAAAAGAAAGGAAAGAAATAAAAGAAGAACAAAGCAGGTGAAAGGAAAATATGAAGGGAGAGAGAGAGAGAGAGAAATTGTGGGGGCACGCATGAGGAAATAACATAGAGGAAAAGTTGCAATTCCACTGAAAATTTGTTTAATCTACTTATGTAGCATCTACGTTTCCTTAAAAGTTCACTTTTTCTGCGCATCGAAACTTCCACCCTGTAAAGGCAATGGTCATAAATATATGTTTAGTGGTGCGGTCAATGAATTACTAATTTATATCTAGTTTTGTAAGTTTGAATTATTAGCACATGCCAATTTATTAGATTAGATAAATCAAACCGATAAAGAAATATTATA
>SMSX01009781.1:0-19021 GCA_026573535.1 Eucalyptus polybractea
GCTCCCAACTTGGATTCCATTCTGAAACCATTTCATATGATGTATCCAAGCATCTTAGCTAATATCAAGAATTCCTAATATCTATTAAGAACAAAGCATGTTGCAATAAAAGAGGAATACTTAACATTCCTAGCAATATTCTTTCAAAAGCTAGGGTTACATCAGATTTTGACCAAACCATTGTCATGGATTGCACTGCAAATTAATAGTGTGATGACCACTCAAGGCTACAACTTCACTGAACAAGAAGTTGCAAGTTTAAATGATGGACATCAAGATTGGTGAAAAAATTTAAGTTAACTAGTGTTCAAACACACTATCTAAGAGACCATGACAAGGTTCGAATTGAGGATTGAAATACCATTATGTGATGAGTTTGCATTAACATGGAAACATGTCACGTCTTAGAAGCTATTCTCTATCTTTGAGATGCCATATTTCGGAATGGCACACATTTTTTGAAAACGCTATGTCTGCCTTTACTGCCATAATCATTGGGAAATGATATGACGGCGACGACGGTGAAGTTTTATTGTAAATTTAATTATAACAATGAAACATGGTTAGGTTAACGGCGATAGCTGTCATTGATACATAAATATTCGGATGTAAAAAATTAAAATTAGCGGAATGTCCATCTTTGTATTCCAAATAGGTTGATGCAAACGGGGTTACTCCCCTTCATTTAGGAAAAAAAAAATCAATTACTTATGCCCACGGTTAAGTACTCACTCTTTTCAAAGGGAAAAAGTAAAACAAAAAGAAGAAGAAATAAGAGAGTAGCTTAATAGATCCAAAGAGCAAGAATATTTTTCTTCAATATACATAGACGAGAAATGTTGCTGCTTTAATTTCCATGGAATCGAAAGAAATTCAACGAAACATGGCCACCTAACCCAAGCAGGGTGAACCATTTTCTTTCTTCAAAACCATCGTTGTGCATGAATGGAGGCTTACTGCTGTGGAGGTTGATTGAAGTGAACTCCCCACAACTTTGAGATTGCCATGCCTTGGAGGTCTTTCATGCCAGCCAATATTTGCAAGGACCCACGCGTCTTTCTTTCATATCACTAAACAATTGCACCTACTTTATCTTCTCACCGGGTCAATTCCAATCACACTTGTGATAATTTGATTTCCTCCCATGATATGGAATCGCTGAGGACCATTACACTGGTTTTTTTTCTTGTAATGTTGATTATGATTTCCTCCCCTAATTTGACTAATGTTTTTTTTTTTTTTGCAGATATGTAATGTTGATGTAGCACTGCGTGACCGACATATCAGAAAACAGGGAGGGAGAACACACTTTTTGTTCATTTTCTCTTGTGATCGAATTCTGGCAAGTGGAAATGGAATCGACTAAAGAAAAAGAGGATAGGACAAGCATGTGCAAATGTTTGGTGGTGTCAAAGACGTGTGGGGTCCACAAAAAAGGGACTAAAGAGAAAAAGAGGACAGACCCAAAAGCAGCAGGCTTACGACCTGGCCCGCGGATCACGTAGAAAGGGGAAGCCACCTGCTGCAGCCCCTGTGCAAGTGAAAATGATCTGAAACTTCAATATCTGATGCTGCCCAGGAGACACATAAAGTGGGTTTTAGACCCATCGAGATCGATGTCTTCAAACGCAGTTTCCAACATCCAGCAGCGAGATGCTCATGTAAACTTAGAATATCCCGCAAGTCATAATGAGAGCATGTCAGCCGACCAATTTAATGGGAGTAGCCATGAACCTTTATTGTTTTCCCTTTCAAGAATTTATTTAGCATGTTGCTTGTGCTGGGACATAGTAAGTCTTTGTACTTTCTGTTGCTCCCACCATGAATTCCATTCTGAAACCATTTCATATGATGTATCCAAGCATCTCAGCCAATATGAAGAATTCCTAACATTTGTTAAGAACAAAGCACGCCACAGTAAAAGAGGAATGCTTAACACTAGCAATATTCTCTAAAAAGCTAGTGTTATAACAGATTTTGACTAAACAATTGTCATGGATTACACTACAAATTAATAGCTTGATGACCACTCAAGAAAGGCAACAACTTCATGAAATGAGCAAGCTCATCAACAAGAAGTTGCAAGTTTAAATGATGGACATCAATATCGGTAAAAATTAAGTTAGCTAGTGTTCAAACACATTATCAAAGAGACCATGAAAATGTTCAATTTGAAGATAGAATCATCATTATGTGACAAATTTGCATCAATATGGAAATGTCATGTCTTAGAAGCTATTCCATGTCTTTGAGATGCCATATCTCATAAAGGCACATATTTTTTGAAAAAGTTTTGTTGGCCTTTACCGCTATAATAATTCACCAAGAAAATGAAATTTAGGAAGTGGTAGGACGACGATAACAATAACAATTTTTATTGTAAATTTCAAACTACGTAAAAATGCAACATAATTAGATTAACCGTGGAAGTTGTCATTGATACGGAAATATTCCAAATTGGAGAAGTGATTATAGGCTACTTGCCGGTTCGATCTTTGTATTCTAAACAATGCAAACGGGAGTGTTCCTCTTCATTTAAGAAAAAAAATCAATTACTTATGCCCCATTAAGTACTCACTCTTTTCAAAGGGAAAAAACATAAACAAAAAAGAAGAAATAGGAGTAGCTTAACATGTCAAAGAACATGAATATTTTTTCATCAATATATGCACAAGGAACGAACTATTGCTGTTTTAATTTCCATGGAATGGAAAGAGAAGTTGAACATAACAAGGCCACTTAGCCCAAGCAGGAGAGAGTGTTCCCATTTCTTTTCTTCAAAACCATCATTGTGCATGAATAGGCTTACAGCTGTTTGTGCATGAATACGCTTACTGCTGTGGAGGTTGATTGAAATGAACTCCCGATGACTTTGCGACTACCATGCCGTGGAGGTCTTTCACGCCACCCAACATTTACGAGGACCCCACGCCTCTTTCTTTCACGTCACTAAATAATTGCATCTGCTTTATCTTTTCATTGGGTCAATTCTGATCCCACTTGCGGTAATTTGATTTCCTCCCATAATATGGAATCGCTGAGGACCATTACACTAGTTTTTTTTTCCTTTTAATGTTGATTATGATTTCCTCTACTAATTTGATAATTTTTTTTTTTTTGCAAACATGTAATGTTGATGTAGCACCACGTGATCATCATATCGGAAAAGCAGGGGATGGAGAACACATTTTTGTTCATTTTTCTCTTATTGATTGAATTCTAGCAAGTGATGGAATCGACTAAAAGTAAAGGGATAGGACAAGCGCATGCAAACGTTTGGTAGTGTCAAAGACAGGTGGGGCCACAAAAAGAGGCTAAAGAGAAAAAGAGGATAGACCAAAACAGCAGATTTGACCCGTGATAGTAAGGAGGATAGGGACAAGCGCATGCAAACGTTTTGGTGGTGTCAAGACAGGTGGGGTCCCACAAAGAAAGGGACTAAAGAGAAAAAGAAAGCGGAGCCAAAAACAGCGGGTTTATGACCTGACCCGTGAGTCACGTTGGGGGAAGCCACCTGCACTGCAACCTCTAATGCAAAGTGAAAATGATCTGAAACTTCAACATCTGATGCTGCCTGGAAGACACGTGGTGTATTTGAGCCACAGAGATCAACAACCGACATCTTCAAATGCAGTTTCCAACATCCAATAGCGAGATGCTCGTATAAACTTAGAATATCCCGCAAGTCATAATGAGAGCATATCCGTAGACCAGTTTAATGGAAGTAGCCATAAGCCTCAGTTGTTTTACCTTTTAAGAATTTAAGTTTAGTTCTTATTAAGGAAATTCTAGGAAGAGTTCTTGTACTTTCTACTGCTCCCAACATAGATTACATTGTGAAACCAGTCCATACAATATATCCAAGCATCTCGACCAATGTCAAGAATTGCTAATTTCTCTTAAGAACAAAGCATGCCATAGTAAACAAGGAGTACTTAGCCAGTCAGAACGCTCCCAACAATATTCTTTCAAAAGCTAGTGTTATACCGAAATTTGACCAAACAATTTTCATGGATTGTACTCAAAATTAATAGCGTGATGACCACTCAAGAAAGGCTACAACTTCTTGAAACAAGTAAGCTTGTCAATAAGAAGTTGCAAATTTGAATGTTGGACATCAACATTGGTGAAAAAATTTAAATTAGCCAGTGCTTCGATACACTACTTAAGAGACCATGACAAGGTCTGACTTAAGGATAGAATAACCGTTAAGTGAAGAGTTTGCATTAACTTGGAAACATGGCATGTCTCTATTTGAATAAGCTTTTCCATGTCTTTAAGATGCCATTTTTCAAAAAGGCACATCCTTTTTGAAAATGCAATGTCTACTTTTACTAACTACTTTTACTGACATTAAAATTCGCCAATAAGAGATGGTAGTGAATATGTTTTGCATATTTTAACAAAAAAACCAAGAGAACAGCTCTCAATTTTCCATTAGGCATAGGAAACAAGTCATATTCAACTCACTAAATGTATAAAAACTTAGACAAAATTCATCATCTTATAGAGAAAAAGTGAGAAAATGTTATACAATGCTTATCTTATTGTTCCACCTTTCCATGACACAAAAGTAGGGTGCGTTCTTGATTGCAAAACCCATTGAAGACATGCACAAAGTTCATATGCAGCGTTAAACAAAAAACTACAACTCATTTTGCTTAATCCGGTACTTTAAATTTAAGTCCTAATGGAATTCTCTATCTCATGCACTGTTCATAAGTCATGGCTTAAGAATTTTGCACATCTAAACCTAACTTTATGGCCGAACTCTTCCAAAGCACAAGATGAATGGTGACCAACTGTGTTTGGTGTTTTTTTTGATCGGATCTGCTACACTCTATTCTACTTTCTTCCTACTGGACTTTTCTTTTCTTACTCTTTTCTGAGGATGTGGGTATTACGGCTCCCAAAATTAATTCATCACCCTTACAACTGAGAATGTAGGGATTGAATCCCCTTACTATATTGGAAAAGTGAAATTTAGAATAAACTGAGTGAGACCAACTCATGTTTGGTTCAATCATCCTAGTTGGACTTACATCTTAACTTGTTCAAAGGATTTTGTTTAGTATTTAATGATCTTACATTGCACGTAGCATGTTTCTGAAAGGTTAATTTAAACATGAACCAAACACGAAATTGAATGAGTCTTACCCATTAAATCCTAATCCGGTTTCTGGTAGTCTCGATTGCCTATCGTTTTCACCATAAACAGCATGCACGTTCCATCCTTGAGATGACTGCGTGTTTATCATAAATTGGAGCATTTCAGGGTACATTGGATTCCTCATATAAAGTGCATAGAACCAAAAGGAAAGGAGGCCCCCAAATAACATTTCTGGGCAACATTTTTTATGCCAATAATAATAGCATCGTAAGACTAAAAAAGGAACTAAAGAGAGTTAACCTCATAATGTAATGACACATTTTCATCTTATAATATTTGGGACTATTCATCAAGGGTTGATCGAAGAGCATTTGATTCATGTAACATGATTATTTAATTTTAGGGAAAGGGCGACGCCTTAGATTAAAAAAAGATGGTGGCTATATATTCTTTGATATATCAACTTTTTGCTCCATTAACTGAGTGGACATGGCTTTTTGAAAGTAATCATCCATTGAAGACAGTATCATGTCACGGAATAGACTTAGCTTAAAATCACAAGCTTATTTACCTGTTCACAATTTTTTTTTTTCAATTCGATTATCGATTCTTGACACATGCATTAATGCAATAAAGCTCAACTTACAAGAAAACAAGGGAAGCTGTTTGCAGAAATGTTGCCATAGAAAAACCTTTTTGCTGTACCTTACAAATGATATATTTAGAGCATAGAAATTGACGTGAAACAATCTCAACATTCTCCGCTTCACACATCAAATCCTGAATTGGAGTAGGGACAATCCGTAACTCTCCCATGTGATTGTTGAGTTTAGATTTATTGGTAATCGCATTCTAATACTAGTGTTGGTTGGTCTTGAGCCTCTGTCACCTCATAGGCTAACTCAAAGGGGAGAGGTTTTCTCTCACACTTATAAACCAACCACTAGCCTCTTCCATAATTGATGTGAAACAACTTCAATAAAATGAAACTCATCCTTTATCCATTGATGTTGCAATCACAATTTCACGCTATAGAAGTATTTTTCGAAAAGCATAACTAAGGATGAAGAATCAATCGAAGAATCTAGATAATTACCTCTTCCATCAGCAACATGACTAGGCCTACAGAATTTCAGCTCAATAAATGGGATAAGCCCAGAACTATTTAACTACTAAAGATAAACCACGTTCTACAAGTTTAACTATCTAAGAAAACACAAATTCTTGCATAACGTGGATGATGAAAGTGAGCAGGAGCACTCCTAGAGTAGAAGTTGATAAAAAAGGATAGCTAATCCAAGCTTGGGAATGGGAACGGTGTGGTATTCCTTCATTTTTCTTTACAATATTGAGAAACACTGAAGATAAGAATCATTTGCTCTTTGTCTATTGATAGGTATTTTTAATCCTACCACGTACCGATCTGTCATTTCTGAGACAAATATGAGTGAGAAGGCTAATTTTTCATGGCGGCAATCTAGTAAAGGAAGTACCTCAAAGAGTGGCTTTCTTTCCCAAGAACAAGAGGGCTGTTTGGAATAGCATTTTGACAATCAGTAACAAGCTGAACGGCTTTGGTTCTGGTTCTAGGCACTTTTGTAAGTCTGCCCTAGGGTTGTTAGGCACAAGGATGTTAGGAACAATCATTAACTATTGGTGCTTTCTTGGCTGAGTTTTCTGCAGTCAAGAACGAGGTTGTTAGGAGCGAGATCCAACTTATAATCAATGAAGGCGTCTAAAGGATTGGATTGTAACATCAAATGGTGGACCGTAAGATCCCAGAAATCACACCAACGATACAAAAATCTTGGATAGTCCTAGGAAGTTTGTTAATTATGAATGTCACATGACATTAAAACTTCAAAATGGCACGAATTTATAGTTTATATACCACATGTACAAGAAATATTAGTATTTTTGTCACCTGAATATTGAATATACATATTTGAAGGTCAAAGTTTGTCAAAGTTGGATCAATGGGATCAATAGGATTGCATCAATTCGATGATTTTTCTTAGCATAGGATTGGGACCATGTAAAGATCCTAGCTAGTTAAGGTCCTTCTTAGGATTCCAATCATTTCTTAAGTTTCAAATGAACTCCGGGCATGGATAAGAATGTCTGCTACCAAAAGCAAGGAGTTCAGCAGTATTATTGCTGATTTAAAGAAAAGAATGTTAGCTGCTTTTAGAAGGAGCAAAACACAGTGTTTACTTCAGAACTCAAGGACTTTTTTGAGAGAGGTCATTTATTGAAAATAATTTTTCGCAGGAATGGCAATCTCTAGTAACTTTTTTACAAGTAGTCTATCTTGTGTTTTCCAATAGAAAATGTCATATTGCGATATTACTCTGACGCTCTGCTAACTGAAGAATTATAAAGTACATCCAAAAGGTGGGAAGAAGATGACAGCATGAATTTGATACATGCAGATCGACCTTATATCCAAAGTTCTATGTCAGCTTCTCATCTCATTCTTCGGCTTTAGGATCTTCTAAACCTCAAGCCCATCACAAGTAAACAGAGAAGTTAATGACCCTATCAAGCACCACATAAATGGAAATTTCTTTATAGATCACATACAAACTGCGGGAAAAGTACTAAAAGGTTCTAAAACTATTGTATTGATACTAATTCAGTTCTAAATTTTTCAATCGGACCAATTTACTCCTAAACCTTTTTATATTAGTACCAATTCAGTCAATCGAGCTAATTTTGGCTGATCAGCGTTGATGTGGTCACCGACCCGATTGACTAGATACTATACGTGGGCGTTGGTACGGGTATCTTGGCAGTGGCAATTTTAAAAGAATTTTTGAAATTTTTTTCACTTTTCTCACTTCGCTTCCTCCTTGGTTTTGTCTTCCATTAGTTGGTGAGCCTCCAGCGGCAGCGGCCCTCAAAGCTCACTTGTTGGCCACCATGAGGGCGTGGCCCTTAACTTCCAGCCTTGCCGGGGGCTGCGGTGAACGCCGCTAAATTGGGAGGCTATTACCGCTAGTCTCCATTGGCGGAATTGCTTCGCTTGTTTGGCGAGGCCAGCATTCACCCAAAGCCTTGGCAATAAGCACGCCATGGCGCTAATACGGGTAAAAGGCAAGCAGGGCGGCGGTATGTCGCCAATGCAAGGAAACTGACCGACCACTTGGAGGATAGTCCAAGAGGAAGAGGAGAAAGAATAAGAAAGAAAAGAAATTAATAAAAGAGTACTAAAAATTGCTATGTCAATGTTTGGCCATTGGTACGGCGATCTTACATTAACATCAACCACTAATGGGTCCATGTTGGGTGCTATTGTAAAATTATTAGAAATGCATTGAATAGGTACTAATGTTAATGTTTTAGAGACTAAATGATTCAATTGGATTTATATTGGTACCAATGCAGTAGGTTTATAACTTTTTCGGTACTTTTCCCTATAAACTGCACCTTGTATAAAAAGCTCCTGAAGCAAAAAGGACCGATATATTTATATTGATCCAACCTTTAGAGAGGAAAAGTATCAAAAAAGTCATAGACTCATCACACTAGTATTGATTTAGTCATAAACCTTTTAATTAGATCAATTTAGTTTTAAAATTAATGCCGATTGTGCCAAGTAGGAGATCGGCATTGACATTAGTGACTTCGGCCTAAATTGACAAGATGGGCTAAATTGGTACTAATGTGCAAATGTTTATGATTAAATTGGTTAAATTGAAGAATTTATGACTGAATTGGTATCAATGCAATATGTTTAGAATATTTTTGGTACTTTTCCCTATTTTAGATCTTAAGAAAAGGCCACCAATTGCTCAATGAGTCCTCCAAAAAAACATTAATACTGGCAAATTTAGGTTTCCTCTTGCCATCTTAAAGAATATGACATTAAATGAAGACCTTAAAAGGTCCTCTCTTGGAGTAACCTTTAGCTACAGCAATGGGATACTGCCTCTCTCAATTATAGTATAAAAAAGAAACCTCTGCCTAACGATAAATGAAGTAAAACAAGCCAATGAACCGCAGGAGAAAATAAAGAACCATGGGAAGAAAGCACAGTACAATTCTTTTCGCCTTAGCGTCTCTTGCTCTCATTCAGAGAATTGACAACTAAGATAGAAGTTGATGCCCAGCGATGACGTTTTCCCTTTAGTTGCTAATGAACAAGGCTTAAACATAGGCCCTCAAATAAGTCGATTGGGTTGAAAATGTTTTGACTTAAATTTACCAATTTAATCCATATCACAATTTATTACAATATAATTTTAACGAAACATATCCAACCCGACTCAGACTCAACCTAGGCTGGACCCGATCTAGTCTCCAATGCCTAGCAATTTTTCTTCTTAAATTGTTGCTTTCGAAGAATGGGCGAGCAATTTTGTGGATTGGCTTGCCGAGACGGTGAGAGGGCTTGAGTTGGGTTTGAGAGCAGGGTTATGGATGGCGGCATGAAAATGGCAGTGAGGCGAAGGGTGGTGGAAACAAAAGATTATTTGGGTCAGTCCAGCCCAACCCAAAGGCAGAGAGAAGTCGAGGTCTTTATCGAGCTGGCATTATGTATGTTATATAATTTTAAGGTCTTTTTTTTTGAGTTTCAATATTTTAAAGAACCAGTTTAAGTAGATTTGTTATCTAATTTGGTTGGTATTTTGGAGAAAATTATTTAAAGTTTAATGAAGCTTTTATATTTATGATGACAAGGTGAAATATTACAATGCTTATTTTAAGTAATGAATCTCTAAGTAGTTTCCAGTGTTTTTACTCTTATAATTTAAGACATTTTACACTACATATATGAGTATAAGCAACATTAGATTATCTTATTTTCTTTTATTATTAATTTTTTTTTTTTTCTTGGTCATACATTAATTAGATTTTTTATATGTTTTTATGTCATAATCTAATAGCAGGGCTTAACTGTCAGGAGTATCAAAACTTAACTACTAATTACATTATTTTGCTTCTAACTCTTTTCTCAAGGGTAATTTATGTGGGGAAAGTAGCATACATGTTACCTAATCTTTCGCAATTTATGATTTCTATTTTCTGCTTTGTTTAGAGTTTTAAATAGTCATCACATAATTAGTTATTAATTCATGAACCTTTCCATTATTGTGTGCATCAATATATTTGAAAAAAGAAGGAATGAACGAAAATAAATTTTATTTGCTAGGAAATCGATTAATTACTTGTGGCTTATAATTCATATGTTTAATAATCAATTAATCTCCTTCCATTTTTCACCATACCTCATTTTATTAATTATAATGTTTCAATAGTTCATTAAAAATTTACAAGCTCTTCCGTATTGTTTGCATCAATCATGTTTATGCATAAATGTGAAAAAAAAACTCTCGATTAAGTAATGAATGAAATAATATTGGATTGCCTCTTGTTAGGAGATTAATTAATTACTTATGATTTTTAATTAACATATTTAAATAAATAAATTATCTCTTCTTATTTCTCCTCATTTCTTCATTTTATTAAATATAATGTTTCGATAGTTAAGTAAACATTTGTGAGCTCTTTACATAGCCCCCAGGTCAATTAATCATGTTTTTTTTAATAAAAAAAGAAAAAAGAAAAAATATGAGAATGCAGAAGATTTGGACAAGCAACTATCAAAGTCTATCGATCCAACCATGTAATAATCCCAATTGGAAAACGTTTTCCCTCCCTATTTTACTTGAAGATACCGTTAACATGTGCTTTTATGGATGTGGCGACAAACACTTTCTTAGTCGAGAAACAAGGAATTCTTAAGTTGCCAACTCCCAGTGTTTGATATCTTCTTGAGCCAAATTTCATTTAAAAGAAAACTCAACTCTTGACAACCTTCATGTCCCTTGTGTTTAGCTTCTTCTCTAAATCAAAAAATGGTGGATATCAAATATCACCACTATATAACCACGTAAAGTGAACTTCATCAAGACCCAACTTGCTCAAATAAGGTAAGGCCTCGTGACAGAGCACACAATGGTCATCACCGCAGACACCGAACATGACCGAGTGAGCGAATTGAGAGCATTCAATGAGATTAAGGCCCGAGTCAAAGGCCTTGTGGATGCCGGGATCACCCAAGTCCCCCAAATATTTGTCCGGCCACCTGACAGCATGGCCTGCGGTGAAAATCGCATGACCTCCCAGGGATTAATGTAGGATGCGCAAATGCGGGCCCCGCCTGTCACAAGGAGACGGTGCGGAATATCGGGCAAGCACTGGAAAAATGGGGTTTCTTCCAGGTGATCAACCATGGGGTCCCTGAGACCCTCTTGCAGGAGGTGATGGAGGGGTCGCGCAGGTTCTTCGAGCAGGAGACTTGAGGCCAAGAAAGGATTCTACACCAGAGACTTTACAAAGAGGGTCATATACAAAAGCAACATGGCCCTTTATAATTCGATAGCTGCTGATTGGAGGGACGGTACATTTTGCACAATGGGACTAGAGCCTCCCCAGCCTAAGGAGTTGCTCGAAGCTTGCACGTGAGCCAATGTCTTCGCTTGCGTTTTTCACTTTTCAGAAAAGGGAAAATTCATGAACAAATTCGCAAAGTAAATTAGCAAAGATAGTTTGCGAAAAAATTGCAGTAGTTCATACAGGTGCAAGGCAACTGCTTTTCACTGTACAATACTTTGCAAGGCAACTGCTTTAATCGAGGGCTAAACTAGCAAGTAGATGATACTTGAGTTATTTGCATACCTTTCCATTAAAACCGTGGGAATAGGGGTTGAACACTGAGGAAATGAAAGTGTCCGGTCCTTCATTCAGTTGGCTAGACCAATTGCTACCGCTGAATGTGCATGACATTTCCCACCCGAGTTCCACTGCACATGTCATAGCATATAAGCTTGCGTCGAGTCTCAATCAATGAGATGGATCAGTAAGATGATCCTCAATGATTGCAGTAAGATGATCCTCAATGATTGATCATTTTCACTGGCGGGAACCTCGGAGGTGGTTGTTTCATTCTTTTTGGGCAGAAAATAGCATGTTCCTTGGTGGTTGACTTTATTTGCATTCTAGCGATAGCAATACCAAGCTTTTGCTCCTGAATTGATACAAACCATTACACTTTCTGGAGTTCTCTGGGAATCTGTCTGACCATACTTTTACAGCATCAGTTTTCTGATGCATCAAAAATTCTCTGGCGGAGAAATGCTGATGGAGTACTCAAAGCAAGTGATGAGACTGGGCTCTTGTCGGTTTGAGCTTAAATCACTTGAAGGAGATGGAGAGTGGAAAAGGACACTTGATCATGTGCCACTACTATCCGCAATGCCCCCAACCTGAGTTGACCCTGGGTGTGAAAAAGCATTCAGACAATGACTTCCTCACAATTCTCCTCCAAGATCAAATTGGAGGACTTCAAGTGCTTCATGAGAACCACTGGAACAACGTTCCTCCAATTCCTGAAGCACTAGTGATCAACATCGGAGATCTATTGCAAGTAAGTAGAGATTTGGCCAGATATCATTGTTCATCTCTGAGCTTCTCTGAAACCTTGTTTTGATTGGTCGACACACTGCAATCCTCTTCTTGTCCTTCTTCTGTACTTTCTCATATTCTAAGCCAGTTAAAGAGCCCAGGAATTTACCATGGCATCTTCCCTGTAGCAATAACATAATGTCTTCATAATCTGAACTTGACTAATCCAAACTTGATTCTAACTTAGATGTTAGCCTCACATTGACAGGTTCAAAATTGTCTAAATGAGAGGGATGTGTGCAGAGCACTTTTCACAGGAGCGTTCTATGTGGGTCCTAGAAATTCTGCAGTTTTGCATATTCATCAACATGAAGATTGCAATGATTGCAGTATCTAGAAACTACATCCATTCATTCCTGACCTGAGAACTAATTGACTGAGAACGGTTCACTAATTGTTGCATTCACAGCTCATAACGAACAACCAGTTCAAAAGTGTCAAGCGCCGAGTTGTGGCAAACAAGAGAGGCCCGAGAGTGTCAGTGGCATGCTTTTTCGGCCACACTCCCCAGCCATCTTCGAGGCTGTATAGACCCATCAAGGAATTAACATCAGCAGACAACCCACCAATCTACAAGGAGACTACACTTCCAAACTACACTGCCCATTACATTTCCAAGGGCATATATGGAACTTCTGCCTTTCCTGATTTCAAGCTGTAGACTCTGTAAACAGGAAGATGAGAAGATAACAGGCAGAGGATATTCATGGTATTAGGTGGGATTTCTCTTCATTAGCTCTATTAGTGGAGAGGCAACTTTTTTATGTGGTCTTCTTCATGTTTGTATTTGAAAATAAAAGTCCATCCATATGTTCATCTATGTAAAACTACCAAAGAACAGGATTGCCTTCCTTCACTGCTGAGTCACTAATGCTTATATTGCTTCATTTGACAGCACCTACGCAACTCTCAAAAACAAAGATCCTTTTCAAACAAAAGCTGAACCTGAAAAAGAACACAAAATAGGGGGAGAGGAAGATTAACACAAACCCCTCTCAAATGGAAAGAAAGATGCTATCTTTAGATAAACCTGTGTTGAATACTCGTATGTCAGTTAAAACACTAATCTACCACGAGAAAAATCTGCACTTTTGGGAACATTTATGTTTGGTTCATATTCGACTTCCACTTTGTATATTGACGGCAAGGATAAAAAGTGGAATTCTTGCCAGCCTTCAACTTGCTCGACGATGACCAGAATCAACCGCAAGGCAAAAATCTATGTATGCTTAGACGACAATTAATTGTCTTGTTATCCATGAATGGTCAACTCTGTCCTAACAGATATCTTATACATAAATTGCAAAACTTGTGTACTAGCTACCCGGTCCCACAAAGAATCAGCCATTATTAAACAGCATTGTCATTTTTCTAAGCAAGTGGTAGCTCGTGAGCTATGACTTTCTCCTTCCATTTTTGTGGACCTCATTATTCTGAAGTCAAATGGATCCTCCCAATGTGATTTCACTCTTCTCTTATCTCCATCTCTCAGCCATAAAAGAAGAGCTGCTCATATCATGCATTGCAATGTCTCCCCAACATTCAATTCATAATTCAAGCTCATATCCAACAAATTCACATTCACATTGAAATTGAATTGCAGCAGAGAGAGAGAGAGAGAGAGAGAGAGAGAGAGAGAGAGACAATGCCTGTAATTTCAGCCTCCGACTTGACGAGCAGAGCTACAACAGAAGCGGCGAGCTGAAGCGTCGGCGACTTCGAAAGCGGCGTCAAAGGCCTACGTCGGCCGGGGATCACGAAGTCCCGAGAATCTTCATCCACGTACGATTGAGACTGTCAGAAGACAGCTCGGATCAGCGGCGGCTCAAAGTCTTCCACCGTCGGTCATACGACCTCGTGAGGATGACGCGACCAGCCAAGAGGAAGGCGATCGAGGGATCTTGGTGAGGCTTATTTGGGGTTCAATTGAAGGCCGAACCACGGGGTCGGCGGCGATGGAGAGATGAAGGAAGGGGTGGCGGTTCTCTGGCGAGCAGCGGCAATGAAGAAATTCTGCGCGGGCGTCGAGGAGAAGGTGGTGTACAACAGCACTTAATTTGTTGGGCGCAAGTGCGTAATCCCAAGATCTCCATAACTAGAACAAAAACATGCATAATTGAGTAAAAAGATTAACATACCTGATCTGGGATCCATTGTTCTTAAAGCGGAAGCGGAAACACAATGTTCCACGCGCAAGTCATTCTCCTCTATTGCCCTCCGTATCACTGGCTCAATGAGGCTACCCCCCTCACGTTTAGCGTTAGGTAAACGCCCCTTAGGTGAAGGATACATGTGAGAATTAGGGTTAGATGAGAGACTTGAGCACTATTTATAGAGTTTCCAGCCAGTCCCCCTCATTACGGGCCAGGCTCAACTCGGCCCACACTAGCCAGCCCATATTAGACTAATTAAGAAACCTTCTATCTCACCTTAGACCAACCCTGTTTTACGGTAACCGTAAAAACAGTAAATTACAATATCAATTAATTTAGTCCACATTAGGAAAACTCTTACATTCTCCCACTTGGACTATATTAATTGAAATCGTACCGTATGTGCGCACATTTGGTCCAGAGATAATTCTTAATAGTCAATCCTATCCCATAAAGTCTTAAACACCGAATCATGGCGGTAACTGCATGTATACACACAGAGCCTTCCATGGTCACGAATGTTCTCAACTTTATTGATATGGATTCAATATGGTAGTGTGTCAAATGGATAACATCTCTCATAGAGAGATCCCATTTGTCAGTCACCATTCTCTTACCTTAGGTGTCACAAAAACTTGTGCCACAAGAGAATGCTTTATGGTTCCAATGAACCCACATATGTCTTGTCCTTATGGTTAACCTTTCTTTATGTATCACAAGACATATGCACAAGGCTAATAACCGGATGCCCGGATGCCCCTAGCCTTCACTCAAGGTCTATACAATCCCTTGAGACTTTATCAATATGTATTCAACATAATAACAACACATTCAAAATATTTTATTGAATGCAAAAGTTGATACATATCAAACCGTTACAAAGTGTAACAAACACAGATGAAACCTTTATCAGAGTAAAGCCAAAATAGCTCCCACTAAACAACAGTATCCGAAGTTACTCCTAGGCCCATGCTTAATGACATGTCACTCAAATACACATGGACGTAGGCCTTTAATTAGTGGATCTGCAATCATATCATCTGTGAAAATATATTATATTAAAACATCACCTTTCTGTACCGTTTACTTTTGGTCAATTTTGACCACCATATTTTTAGACCCCTTGAGATCTCTGTAGTAAATAAATAATACTATAAATTTGTTATCTCAATACAATCGTATGGGTCTATCCATAAAATTAAAACGATCAACTCTTTCATGAGGTTTTGGAGCCTAAAAGCCTAAATAACAGCCTAAAAGAATGTTACTAACACTGCTTACATAGTAGAAGATGACATAGAACTTTATTTACTACACTTTCTATTAACATAAATCTGTATCTTATTATTGATATTATAAAGTTAACATATGAATATCTTAGTCACTGCAAAAATTAAACATGTCTGTAATTTAGCATATAATCTCGTGTCTTCTTTAAGTACCTTAAAACCTTCTTGACAGCAACCTAGTGATCATATCCTGGATTTGACTGATATCTGCCTAGAAGTCTCGTCACAAAAACAACATTTAGTCTAGTGCAAATTCGAGCATACATTATACTTTTAAGTGCACTGACATAAGGTACTCCATTTAATTAGATTTTCTCAATATCTAAATAGGACAATGTGATAGATTTCATCTATCACCCTTAACAACAGGAGCAATTCCTGGCTTGCAATAATGTATATTGAATATTTCCAATATACAATCAGCAAATGTCCTCCGAGAAAATCTAATATAATATGGCAAAAACAATCCTTACAGACTTCAGTACAAAGGATATAAGATATCTCAAAGTCACAACTTGTAAGCAAAATATCAAGTACATAGAGTATGAGAAAAAATAAATTTCCTCCCATTGACCTTGCAGTATATTGAATTACTTTGTTCCCAATTAAACAAAAAATAACAACACTATGATACTTTAATAATATTGTCTGGAAACTTGCTTAAGACCATGAATTAGAACTTTTCAGTCTACACACAAGTTTACTTGAATCTGCTACAAAATCATCCAATTGGACAATATAGATTTTGTATCTATTTGGCGTAACTCCATATATAAATAAATAAATAAATAAAGCCGCATTAACTCTGAAAGAATCTTTTAAAGAAATAGTTATTTCTTCACTATAAACAATCCACCCCTCTTTCAGAGTTAAAACTTTAGTTACCAATTTGGCTTTAAATTCCACAATCTTTCTTTGAAATTCTTTTAGTTTTGTACGCCAATTTGCAACTAATAAACTTGTGATCTTTAGACAAGTCAGTAAGTTTCCAAACATGTTTCATAGGTTGTATATTGCCTTTTATGGCATCTAATCACATACTTGATTGAGGATAAGAAACAACATTTATTTATGTCGCTAAATCAACCATGTTGTGGATATTATAGTCATGCCCTCACAAATAGACTATATAGTCTAATGGAATAACTGACCGCCTTTCCCTAACAAATCTCCTTAATAAAATTACCACCACTTCATTCTGCACTTGAGAGGTTTAAGAAATTTCATTATAAACTATATCAAGAATAGTACCTTAAACCTCAACAAGTTTAGTCTATGGTACAGGAGATTCCATAATTATCTGTATAGGTAAAGACAAAAACATAGTAACTTCCATCATACTATTATCTTTAATAGTCTGAAAGCAGCTATCCTCTACAATTACATCAATCTTTAGAAACTTTAGAATATGTGATTCAATAATTCTTGTATCATCTTTAGGGTCATAAAATTAATACCCCTTCGAACAATTAGAGTAAGATACAAAATAATTCCAAGTGAATCTTTTGTCATGATTTTCAGGCATAGTAATTAAGTTACCACCCCAGAATCTACCAAGTATTTGACAAATAACCCTTTAAGCTATTTCGCATTATCATACTTGCCAAAATACTCATGGCCACTGTTAAACCTGACAGTCTTTTAATCATATACGAGATGTATATGTCATTATGATTTAAACACAATCTTTGCAGATGTGTCCTAATTTCAATATCAGACAAGACATAATTTCAAGCAACTAAGGCTTCCATCATCTTATAGCAGTGCAGTCCGCAGGCAAACCTCTTTTCAAGTGTTCCAGAATGGAACGCTTCATGGACAGTAAGCAAATTCAATTGCTCTTTTCTCAAGCAACAAATCATATGTCCACAACTTAAAATTTGAAGCAATAAAAACCTTAATAATATTGAAATTATTAATTACAGAAAAGGTGACTAAAAACTAAGCAATATATATAATTAGCATCATGTGAGTAATGTGTAACTTGACGTACAAGTACACATCCAAAGAGTTACACGCATAATCATATAATCACCTTTGGGCAGAATACATGACATGCAGTTGTACACTCCCCACATGATAAGGGTTATGAGAATATATTCCAATCTTCGTGAATTCATCACCTTTGGGCATATGAACCATTAGGATCGGTCACTCCTCCACCACACTATCATGTATCCCTCCATGAACTAATACACAATCACCTCCTTTAGGAGTATAACTATGCATTAGACTAGGAGACATCCCAATCAAATATACGAGACCGAAATTTCTCAAACCCAATCAAGCGTGCCACTTTGGCGGTCACAACTCAATTGAATCATTGAAATTCTCTCATACCAGGGATATAAACTTTATTCCTCACATACACCATATACATGTGATTTTAACTTTAGTGATAGGGGCAACATATCACAAAAATCACATATCATGCTAATTACATTGCTTTATTCATTAATAAAATTAATCATACATATATATGAATATATATACAGCGAATCTGAAAGACAGATTCCAATGAGATCATTGATCACAGTAACACAAGAAAATTCTCATAGAAGCAAGCATCTTGTGCACCCCGATTACTGATTACTAAAACAACATTAAAAGAATGTCGATCCAAAGGATCCCTCACAAGTTAACATCAATAGTAATACAGGGTACACCATATCGACAAGCTTAACAGCTGATCAACTATTACTCATGAGTTTCATAAGGCAAAACTGACTCCAAGGCCAACCATTGATTTATTAATCAATTTTAGGTAACAAATATCATTACTTCAACCAATGGCCTATAAATTGAGTCAAATCACAGAACTAAATATCTAAACTATAATAGTAGATACTATTGCTCTGCATAAATATAGTCATACTCCTTAACCATAAAAATATTCAACTTGATAGACATTAACAAGTGACCAGATGAGTTCATGTAAAATATGCAGTAACTTAATCGACATGCATTACCCACATACAGCAGATATGTCAATCAGTACA
>SMSX01009782.1:0-22770 GCA_026573535.1 Eucalyptus polybractea
AGGGTCGCTATTCACAATTTTATTGAGCTGAAGATAAGTTTCTGTTCACATGATGGCCGTGACAATTTTATTAAGCGGTTCATTTCTCTCGTTCTCAACATGCTGCTAGTTAGGAAGGAATAGCAATACTGATTCTTGACACTGAACCCCTACATCAGTATTCTGCTGCTTTTTGACTTATTTCTTTATCTAAATGCTGCAAACATAGATTTAGTCTGGCCGATAGTTTCCCGGGCACACTGATCAGAATGCAATACTTGTTGGAATGGAATGGACATTAAGAAACTAGATGCTGAATTTCTGCTTTCGTTGCTATAGAGCTGTAGAAAACTGTTCACCTGATGGTTCTGGATAAAGAAACTAGATGCTGAATTTCTGCGTTCGTTGCCATAGAGCTGTAGAAAATTATTAGAGCTGATGGTTCTGGATGAACTTAAGTTTGATGCTTAACTCTGTCGGATTTTACCAAATTTTGAAACTGAGCATGATTCCTATTGTTTGCGTGATGAAGTGGATCCTACAAAGTAAGTATTACTCGAGGGAAGTAGAAATGGCTGTTCTGGTTGTGGTAATAGGAGTTGTTGTTTGCACTATTATGGACGTTAAAGTCAATGCCAAAAGTTTTATATTTGTTTGTTTGGCTGTCTTCTCCACATTGATGCAGTAAATTTCAATATGCTCTTTGCAAAAGAAATATTCGATTGGATTTTTAAATTTGCTGAGCAGGACAACTCCAATTTAAGTTGTCTTTCTCCTTACTTTTGGTCCAAATGTTATATTGATTTCTTGATTTGAGATATTGCTGCTTGTAATATGCTGTTTTGCTTCTTTTTCTTCTGTGGCTAGCTGTTGTTAGTATTGAAATGGAATGGTCGATGTGTCGCGATTTCGTATGACTGATAGACTTTCTGTTTTGGCTTAAATGAATTGATAGATAAGGTTTTCTGGTCTTGAGCCCTTCTAGACACAAAAAATAAACTTGTAGAGCTTTGATTTGATATGTCGCACGCCCTAAATAGACATCATCCGGTCATCGAAAAATACCGACAAAGTCTGTCAATTCTGCAGTAGTTTTTTTAGGTTGATTTGATGTTTTGACCTACTGCAATTTTATGTTTTAACCGGAACAAGCTGGAAGATGTTGTTATTAGGACTTAATGTCTTCTAGAGATTTGTAATAGGCTTCTCAAACTTTCCATTGACATATTATATATGCGATTTGGTCATCATTTGCCCTGCCTTTCTTTTTTTTCAAATCGAGCTTTGAAATCTGGAATTTGTCTTGAACTGCAATGATGTCTTTTCTATGGCTAGTTGCTGTTAATCTTAAGATGAGATAGTAGATTTGTCCAAATTGCCTTCAATATGTTGTAGAATGACGGTGTGACATGCTACTATGATCTATTCTTGATTGACTTGTTCATGTTCTTAATATTTTTAGAAATTCATGCGTTAGGAATCTTGAGGTGCTTCCTTCATGGAATGACATCCTTTATCAATTGTCTACAAAACGGTTTTAGGTATCATGTGGGTTACACATTGATTGCTCCGTTTGCCTTAAATACATATGTTGAGTGAATTCAATGATGCGTGTTTTGGAATAAGTGATCTTTAGTTGGTTCATTCATTGTTTTGAGTTGATTAATGACCAAGGTCATATGGCTTGAATGTTTGTCATGTTATATGCTTTGTGTGTGATCGTTATATAGATGATTTAGGTGTAATACATAATGATGCTAAATCTTGGGATTTCACTTAAAATTTGATCTTGAAGACTTTGTGACTTTAGTCACTCTTTGTGAACATAAAAGAATGTCTTGCTTTTGATTGTTTCGATACGTGATGATTGTTTCTTTCATTTGTATGCATCTAATCATCCAGATTTTCTAGATTAGGTTTAGAATAGGATCCAAAAAGTGGAGAAGAAGTGAAGATGGTGGAGGTCGATGTCCACTCCCACCGTTACTCTGTAATATTCGTTTTTCTCCCGACATATGTCTCGGGTTCCTAGTGTTGTATAAAACCTGACGAGTTGCGGGTTTTCCCTTTTTCCCTCTTTTCTCTTAATTGTGTTTTCTCTTTTATATTTTTAGAATTGCATGATTAGGTTTATTGCTTTCTCTTGATTGTTTACTTCATGTCTTGCACTTTTAATTTCATTGATTGTTTTCTTTTTCTTTTTTTAGAAATAGAATAGCATGAAAATGATCAACCACGCATGATCACTTAGCCTAGGAATTGATGATCCCAAAAATGTAAAAAGAAACACATTGACATATTAGGAAAAACACAACATACTGTTTAGGTACCGAAAGGGCTCTAATAGCAATATTAGCGTAATCCAAGTCCCCGAACCTAGATATCTGGTTGTGTAGGAATCGAGGGAACACTCCCGACCCTCGATTGGGTTTCTAGTCGACCCCCGAAAATGAGGCTAGTGGTGACTCCTGTATATTTTCAGGTTGTTATAAATACCTAGATCATATAAATAAATCCGCTGCCACGTGGGGTACGAGCTTAGGAGAGCTCATGATCTTGAGATCAAGTACCCCTAAACCCGACCTTTCCCCTTCTTGGATACTTTTCGAGGGGCGGTGAGATCGGGTCACGACAGGTTTGGCGACTCCGCTGGGGACTGGTTACTAGGTTAAGAGGACTTGAAGCCATTTAAAAATGGTTGTTATGTTTTAATTAACATGTCTTATATAGGATCGTCTGCATGTCAAAGTCACGTGGAAAATCAGGTTAGTCGCTAACCTTGTGTTAAATGGTTTTGCAAGTGGGAGTCATAAGGGGAGGCGTGCTTGTAAACCCTTTCTTTTGCAGGTGGTGTGAGGTTGTATGAATGTATGTGGGTTTATATTGAAGTGCTGGATGTTTTAATTTAAATGCATGTTTACCAGCTTTAGCACGACACCGCACACACAACCGCGGTCTAAAACCCCGATTGCCCAATTTGGACCTTAGGAGGGTTTATGGGTGGAATCTACGAGTGGATGCTCGTGGTAATCCACTACTTACATAAACCCGCTCATCCCAACCGATAAAAATAGCACTAACCGACGATAATAGCGGTGGGTAAACTATTTTTATCATTTGGGATGAGGACCTTAAGCTTTTAGCACCTTCACCTTAGATATCAAAACCTCACAGTCTCATGCGACATGTGATTTGCGCTTGTCATGTGTCTGGTGGGTAAGATATCGTTCCTTCTTCATTGTGCTTATCTTTTACTTTCCATATTTCAATTGTGCATTTTATATTTCAACGACGATATATTTTAATCATGTATGCCCCTTTAGGTTTAGGATTAGATGGGTAGACCCGAAGTGGATGTGATCCCTGTGCCTGGAATCTCAAGACTCTATGGGAGAATCTCGACCTAAGACATCAAGATCACGTGGAAAGATTCCCAAGCCTCAAGGATTTCGGCGAGCTCATATTATCAAACAAAAAGACATTGCCTTGATCAATAAGGAACGCTTGGCCCATGATAACAAGCGTCTCCGCGCGATCCCACCTAGTCTTTAGGTTTTCATTTCATACACTTTTCTTGTAAAGGAAATTCATTTGTGTTTCCCTCTTTTCTATCAAGGTTTCCCTATATTTATTTTCATATACCTTGTAAAATCGAACTACTTTGTAAGCTTCAAGAAAGCAAGATTATATTTCCCTTGTAATTGTTCGATGAAATGAATAACATTCTTGAACATTTTCATGTAAATTTTAGAAAAGGGGCATTATGATTAAATATTTGTCGTCGTTCCTTTTCAATTGTATAATTTCTTTTGAAGAAATTTTGATAAGAGGATGTTATATGATACTGGGATCATATACACTTCTTATGATTATTTTATCTCAAGAAAATATAAAATTGACTAGGATTTGTACTTTAATGGTTTCTTTTGATTGGTACTAATTCGAGTTTTTTTCTTTTACAGGAAGTTTTGAAAAAAAAACGGCTGAAGAAAGATTTCTTATACGAACTTGTCGCCAAACAAAGATGGAAAACGAAGATACCCGAGCCCGTGTCATTAATATGGAAAATCAAATGGCCCAGCTGGTGACGTTATTGGCCGATCTCTCTAGCCAGGTCAAAAACTTGACATCTACTTCTTCTACCATGAATATTCCTACCGCACGCCCTGAAGTGTCGGTAGTAGAGCCCATGGCAAAAGGGCATGTGGAAGAGATCCCCACTGCAATCCCGATAATTATCAGTCCAAAGCCTTCATCTAAAGAGATTCCGACTTCACACTTCGATGAGGAGAATTCAAGGCACCTAGCAAAGATCGAAGAACGCCTTTGCATGCTGCAAGACTATCAGTTGCAGGGGCTTGATAAACTGTCACCCTTTGCCAAAGTTACAGTCCCTGAATTCTATAAGGAGCCGGAGTTCACAAGAAAATACGACGGCATCGTATGTCCGAAGACTCATTTGAAATACTATCTGGGCAAGATGGCCCGTTATTCAGATAATCCCCCACTCTTGATCAATTCATTTCAGGACAGCCTGGTTGGTCCTGCGTTAACCTGATTTATAGAGTTGGACATGGAGAAAATCCGTACTTGGGAAGATCTCGTTGATAAATTTCTTCAGCAATACAAATTCAATACTAAAATCGCTCCAACTCGAGAAGAATTGGTTCGAGTTGAGAAAAGAAGAACCGAATCATTTAGGGCCTACGCTCAAAGATGGAGGGTCACTGCGTCTCAAGTAAAACCACCATTATCTGAGAAAGAGACCATGAAATTGTTGCTTCAGGCTATGCCCCGTGATTTTTTTGAGAAGATGTACAATCATACCTGTATGAACTTTGCTACATTTGTAGAGTTGGGAGAACGCATCGAGGGAATCATGCGAGAAGGAAGGTTGTCTGATAACACAAATCGTCGGTATACTCCAAAGAGGGATAAAGAATCGACTGTGGAGATCGCCTATGTACAAAATTCCTCTTCTCAGAAGCCATATAATCCTCATATTCATAAACCCTCCATGGAGGTAGGGGGTTCTTCTAGGAACTTTGAGCATAAAGGAAAGGCCCCTCAAAGGCAATTTACTCCATTGCCTAGGCCCATGTCCCAACTACTTCCAATGCTGATTGAAAATCATCTTGTCGCAAAAGAAATCCCAAGGAATAATCCGCCAAAGTTTGCCGGATTTGACCTTAATAAAACATGTGAGTATCATATGGGTGAAAAAGGTCACCATGTAGATAATTGTTTTGTGCTCCGTTATAAGATCCAGAATTTGCTGGATAAAAAGTTGCTCGCCTTTAAGGATTCAGCACCGAATGTCCAACAAAATCCTCTTCCAAAGCATTCTGAAAATGTCAACATGATTTATGGGGATGTTGACGAAGATGTACCCCTGATGGATATCCAGGAGATGAAACAGAGCATGCCATTCGATGATCACCGGTTGAAAGGTCACATCATTCATGATGAAGAAGACCTTATTTCAATTTTGCCAAAGGATAAAGAGGTCTACTCCTATAGCAAAGAAGAGGATGAATACAAAACTTCCCATTCAGACCGTGAATTTGTGAGGAAAGCCCATGAGAAGGGTGAAGTGGTAGACACCTTGGGACAACCAAGTGGGAAATACGACTTTATAATCAAGTATACTCCTCCTCCAAGTTATTTCCAAAACACTAAAGACATTGTCCCTAGTGGATGGGGAGAGGAATTCAAGGATGACTTCATGGCTATGATTGAACCTGTTGTGATTGATCTTACCAAAGGAAAAATCCCATGTGGGAGTGATACAACTGCTAAGAGTGTCATCGAAGTCGGCTCATTGGTCGATAATTTTGGAGTCATGAAGATCTCAAACATGGATTTTGGTCCTGTTGTGATCGAGTTACCACCAAAATTAGGTGAATGTTCAAACACTAAAGTGATTCCTACTTTTGACACTAGGGCGGTCCCTTGGAATTATAATACAAATGAAATCGACGCTGTCACTCGATCGGGTCGAATCTACCCACCACGTGAAGGTGAAGAAAAAAAGGCCGTAACTGATGAGAAAGCTGAACAACTCCTTAAAACACTCAAGACAAGTGAGGCTGAAGTGATTGATCAATTGTGCAAGATGCCTGCGCAGATTTCTCTATTAGAGCTTTTCAAAACCTCTGAAAAGCATAGAAATGCTCTCCTCAAAATTTTAAATGAAGTTCATGTACCCGAGGCCATTGGAGAAGTACAGTTGGAGGAGTTCGTCGGTGCTATACTTTTAAGAGATCAAATTACTTTCTCTGATAGAGACCTCCCCCCTGAGGGCCAAGCACACACCAAGCCGTTATACGTGTCCGCTCAACATTTTGAGACAAAGATTTCGAAGGTCTTAATTGATAATGGCTCTGCCTTGAACATTTGTCCTTTGTCCACCCTTCGTAAATTAGGGATGGGGATGGAAAATGTCTCTTCTCCAACAATTCTTGTTCGAGCCTTTGATAGGATGAAGAGAGAAACAATAGGAGAAATCGATTTACCATTGACGATTGGCCCTATTACCATGACTCAAAAGTTTCAAGTACTGGATATCCCGAGCAATTTTAGCCTGCTATTGGGGCGGCCTTGGATCCATGCTGCAGGAATCATTGCTTCTAGTCTTCATCAAATGATGAAGCTTTCTATCGATGGAAAGATTGTGACTATTCGACGTGAAAGAGATGTGGAGACTTTCCATAACACGGCCATACCTTTCATTGAGCCTGAGGTCAAGGGAGAGTCGAGCTATCACTCGTTTGAGATGGTGTCTGTCACTCATGTACCTGTTGGGTCGATTATCAAAAAGCCTCGATTCTTAGAGGCCTCCCTGATGGCAAGTATAGAATTGCTCAAAAATGGTTTTGCTATGGGGAAAGGTTTGGGTAAGTCAGCCCAAGGTATACCAAATCCTATTAAAGTGGTTAAAATCAACAAGCGTGAAGGCTTGGGTTATCAAGGCAATCGTAAGGGTCAAGGCAATCGCAAAGGCCCAAGCATCAAGGGTAAAAGTTACCAACGTCTCTTGCCTCTACCTTTGAAAGATTTCTTCCCTAGACCACCAAAGCTCTTGCAAGAAGAAGAGGCCAATGTCTATCACTTTGCTGATTTGTTTGAAGATGGTCTGGTTGGCACTATTAGTGAAGATGAAGAGCCTACAATTCCCACTGTGTAAGGGATGTTCCTAGTTCTTGCATTTAATATTTTTAGTTGTATTCAATTCATTTCTCCCCTATGAGGGAATTCTATTCATTTCTCCCCTGCGAGGGAATTTCATTCATTTCTCCCCTGCGAGGGAATTCTGTTCATTTCATTCGTCTATGTTTGTAATGATCTGTATCATAAACTTTCTAGATCCAAGATGATATACGTTGTAATACAATTTTTGCATATCAATAAAATTCATGTTTTGTTAATAGACGTGTGAGGCCTAAATCAGTTCTATGATGATGCTTTGAGGCCTAAGCCTCTACACGATCTATAGTTTCAAAATGTTTTAGTGGAACGAATACGTCCAATGACATGAGGATTAGTTCCCAATAAATTTTTCAAAAACAAAAAACAAAAAAAAACAAAAAAACTTGAATTTGAAAATAAATTTTTCATGACATTTACATTCATTGCATTCGTTTATATGTATATATACTAACCATTTTTCAATCACATCTCAGGCATGACATTTCACATTACGATAGTCATTTACATGGCTCGGATTCGCATTCAAAAGATTTTAATGAACTCGATTATTCCGACTCAGAGAATGAAGATGATCCTCGAGGTATTGGAAAAGAATGGCTCAGACATAAAGAGTCCAAACCTCCTACCACCGAATAGCCAGTCACTGTAAATTTGGGAAATTCAAACAACCCTAAAGAAACCAAGATTGGGGCAGGTCTCTCTCAAGCAGATGCCAATGGATCAATTGGGCTTTTGAAGGAAATATATGAAGGAGAATGTGGTCCACATATGAACGGTCATCTCTTGGCTAGAAAAATTATAAGGCTCGGTTACTATTGGTTGACCATGGAAGCCGATTGTATTCAGCATGTGAGGTGTTGTCATCAATGCCAAGTCTATGGGAACAAAATCAATGCTCCTCCTAATGAGCTACATCAAATGTCCGAATCCTGGCCTTTTTCAATGTGGGGCATCGACATCATCGGACCGATTAATCCTAAAGCATCGAATGGGCATCATTTTATCTTAGTAGCAATTGATTACTTCACCAAATGGATTGAAGCCAATTCTTATGCTCATGTTACTGCAAAGAGTGGCAAAATTCATCTGTCGTGATATCATCGCCAGATATGGAGTTCCTAAAGCGATCATTACAGATAATGGATCAAACTTGAATAATAAAGTGGTGGATGATTTACTTGGAGAATTCCACATTCGCCATTTGAATTCTTCTCCTTACCGCCCACAAATGAATGGAGCTGTGGAAGCAGCAAATAAGAACATCAAGAAGATTTTGGCCAAAACGGCAGAAAATTATCGTGATTGGCATGATCGATTACCATATGCTTTGTTTGCTTATCGAACTTCAATTCGTACTTCGATTGGAGCAACACCATTCTCATTGGTTTATGGGATGGAAGCTGTATTACCCGTGGAAGTGGAAATTCCTTCACTAAGGGTACTTTCTCAAATCAAGCTCTCTGAAGCTGAATGGGTTCAACAAAGATTTGAACAACTTAATATGATCGATGAAAAGACGGTGAAAGCCTTATGCCATGGACAAAGCTATTAGAAGAGAGTAGCTAGGTCATTTAATCGCAAGGTTAGATCAAGACATTTTGAGATCAACAATCTTGTCTTGAGGAAGGTTTTATCTATCATTCCAGATCCTCGTGGGAAGTTTACTCCAAACTATGAAGGTCCATATATTGTAAAGAAAATGCTACCTGGTGGGGCACTAATCCTTGTAGAAATGGATGGTCATGAATTGCCAAGACCTGTAAATGCTGATGCTGTCAAGAAGTATTATCCATGAATAAAGTGAAAGGCCTTTGAGCCATTTTTGGATTGAATCTGAGCCCTTTTAGCATGTTTGCAACATGCATTTTCATGCATACATATTGCATCTACATGTTTGTTCATTTTGCAGGATCTCTGATGAAGATTCTACCTATCCACAAGAGGTTCATCTCAAGAGTGCAAAACTTTCAAAAGTGTCAATTCTTCTTTAGAACTTAGAAGTGACCATGTTCCTTAGAATGCCAAAAAAGTCAGTTTAAACTTTAGAGTCAGTTATAATTCTAGAGGTACAGTTAGAACTCTCGAAATGAACTCATGTGCTAAGCAAAGCCTGTTCTGTCTACAAATTTTGTCCAATCTTACTTCCAAAAAAAAAAAATCTCTCCAGTAGGGTCAAGGAAATATCTCCTTTCAGACAAAATTTCATTATATTTTCATTTCCTCAAGGAGTTGAATTTAACCAAAGTGTGCTTTGGAAAACTTGAAAATGATTGTTAAATATGCCAAGTGGTATTGCCTAAAATGATGAGAGGCAACCCTTTTACCAAACATGTCCTCATACACTATGAGAGAATTGAGTGGAAAGAACCATGTCTTAGGGCATAGGATTCATTCACGGTGAATACATGATTTGAGATGATAAAGGCATTTCATTTCTCAATCCCCAAACACTATTGTTATCCCTTGCAAGCCACTTCGAGCCAAATAGGGAGCATTTCAAAATAACCCTATCAAGAACAATCCCATATTGGGCAAAATAGGAGATCTTGGTTGAAAATCATGGAGCAAAAGATTAAGAAAGATTTTATTGCTTTCACTTGCATCAATCTTCTTGTGCTGGCTTCAGGTGATTTCTTATCGAAACTCGAAGCATCCCAAAGTGACGAAGAGCATTCCATTCACTACCACAAACACAATTATCCCTTGCTTAGCCAATTTGAGCCTTATGCAATTCTTCATAACCCTAGGTGATGATTATCTCCCCACACTGGGGCAAGGCACATGATTTACCAACAAAATTGAGAAAATTGGTAAATGCCACTCGAGAGTCCTAGATGCTCAAAAGAGAATGAAAACTAGGGGGCATGAAAAAGCAGTGTGCCTAGTAAAAGCAAGGCCAATGCCTATGAAAAAAAATGCAAAGAAAAGCAAGAATGCAAAAAAGAGCAAAATCAATGGTCATGCAAAAGACCATCTGTTGAAAAACAAAAGAAATGCATTGCAAGAAAAAACGTGTATTGCAAGCAATATCATTAGAACAAAGAGCGAAGCTCTCATGTCTCAAGACAAATTACCCAAAGGACTCTCGAGATAGTAAAAATATCAAGAGTCGAATTTTTGAGAAGTCGTGTGATGGTAATGATGCCAAGATAATCACTCACTTTTAACCCTTTGATATTTGAAAGTCTTTCAAGCCTTTCTAAGCCTCACCCGAACCAACACTACAACCCTTATCTGAAGTCTCTTCCGATTGGGATGGTTCGAGTTGAAATGAGAATATCACATAGGAGCTACCGCTAGAAGGAGTGGAAGCAATCCTATCTTATCTTATCTTCAAGGTTCTTGACTTGTAAACCCGATGAAGATATTGATTGAATATTCATTTCTTGGCCTCAAAGTGCATACCCCTTGTGTAAGCCCATGACCAAGCCATCATTACGGTCCCTTTAAAAGACCTTTTGATCAATTGATTGTATTCACTGTGAACGTTTCCGAAAACCTTAGATATAGGTTAAGTGAGACTCCTCCAGTGAGATTTAAACAGTTTTCCCATATCAATGGTTGGGAACAAAAGCCCTTTTTGAGAGCTAGTGTGAAAGACCTCTTTTGATTAGAATATTTCCACTTGGCATATTTGATTTAACCCTTAGATGGTTAATCAAATCTCATTTTTGTTAAAATCTTCTCTGAAAGAATTTGGCAATCAATGTTATTTTGCAAGATTGGTTCTCCAGTAATTTTGAAATTCATACCCGGTCAAAACCCGTTCGTATACGGTGAGACCATTTTCTCGGTCAAAACCCGTTTGTATACGGTGAGACCTTCCTCTCAGTCGAAACCCGTTTGTATACGGTGAGACTATCATACCCGGTCGAAACCCGTTCGTATACGGTGAGACCTTCCTATCAGTCGAAACCCGTTTGTATACGGTGAGACTATCATACCCGGTCAAAACCCATTAGTATACGGTGAGACATTTCTCCCAGTCGAAACCCGTTTTTACACGGTGAGACTTTTCTCCCAGTTGAAATCCATTTTTACACGGTGAGACCTTTCTCCCAGTCTAAACCATATGGTTTGTGGGTCCATCCTTAAACCTTGTTTTAGGTTTTAGGTTATCCTTAAACCATTCATTTTCCATTTAGTGATTTCATTGTCTTCATTCCATTCCACGAGAGAGAGAAGCAGAGATAGAGCGAATAAACCCAAATAAGAGTTCAGATACCCTGATAAGCAAAGGTAAGTATCAGGTACGTCCCTAACCAACCGTCATTACTTTTGTCGTTGTCTTTTTTTCAAAGCCGAGTCGACTAAAAATTTCAGGTATCAATTTTCTCTTTGAGTGGAACCTCTTCGAACTCCCACTCAAAGAGGGGCAGTTGTTGACACCCGAAATTTTTGTCGACATTTTAAACATCCAGTTTGCAAGAGAGAGAGAGAGAGAGAGAGAGAGAGAGAGAGAAATAAATAAAGAACCAAAAAGAAAACAAAACAAAAAGAAAACAAAGAAAAGAAAACAAAAAGAAAACAAAAAGAAAAAAAAAAAGAGAAAGGGGATGACGATTTCTCTCGTGGGGGGGCTTTTTCTTTTGGGGGCTCTCTCTCTCTGGGGACGGTCTCTTCCGTATTCTCTCTCACGGGGACTTTCTCTCTCGGACGGACTCTCTTGGACTCTCGCTCTCTGAGTCTCGACCTCCTCTTCGGCACTTCCCGAAAACCCTAGAAGATAGAGTAACCGCCTGCGAAGGAGCTCGAGGTGAGGGACTTAGATCCGAAGCTGATCAACATCGGTGACAGCGACGACGACGACGCCAGCGGTTCTGGTTCCGCCGTATCTGATTCTTTCTCGACGGACCTCCCCCTCTTAGTTCTCTGCTCGCCGGATCTGGTTCTTTGCTGGCCAGATTTAACTCGATCCGAAGCCGACGGTAGCCGCAGCAACGACGGCGGCGGATCTGGTTCGGCGGATCATCCTCGGTTCGCTGGTGCAAAAGCTCGTTGGACTCGAATCTCTCGGGATTGGGCTCACCAGATCGGTGAGTTCTCTTTCTATCACTCTCGCTCCGTTAGGGTTTCGTTTGCGGTTTCAATCCGTTCGGGTTGTGGATTCTGAACTCTCTCCCTCGATTCTGTTTCGCTGTTCTTTCCCGAGCTCCGAACGGAGGTAAAGGTCTTCCTCCATTGGTAAGCGATTGAAGATCAAGTGCTAGGCGGTTGAAATTCGTGAGGACCTGATTTTGTCTCGGAGATCATATGCTTGCTTGCTCGATCGATGCTTCTCTCTCTAGATCAGGTTATTTTTCCTTTTGGTCTAAAAGGGTCGCTATTCACAATTTTATTGAGCTGAAGATAAGTTTCTATTCACATGATGGCCGTGACAATTTTATTGAGCGGTTCATTTCTCTCGTTCTCAACATGCTGCTAGTTAGGAAGGAATAGCAATACTGATTCTTGACACCGAACCCCTACATCAGAATTCTGCTGCTTTTTGACTTATTTCCTGATCTGAATGCTGCAAACATAGATTTAGTCTGGTCGATAGTTTCCTAGGCACACTTATCAGAATGCAATACTTGTTGGAATGGACATTAAGAAACTAGATGCTAAATTTCTGCTTTCGTTGCTATAGAGCTGTAGAAAACTGTTCACCTGATGGTTCTGGATAAAGAAACTAGATGCTGAATTTCTGCGTTCGTTGCCATAGAGCTGTAGAAAATTATTAGAGCTGATGGTTCTGGATGAACTTAAGTTTGATGCTTAACTCTGTCGGATTTTACCAAATTTTGAAACTGAACATGATTCCTATTGTTTGCGTGATGAAGTGGATCCTACAAAGTAAGTATTACTCGAGGGAAGTAGAAATGGCTGTTTTGGTTGTGGTAATAGGAGTTGTTGTTTGCACTATTATGGACGTTAAAGTCAATGCCAAAAGTTTTATATTTGTTTGTGTGGCTGTCTTCTCCACATTGATGCAGTAAATTTCAATATGCTCCTTGCAAAAGAAATATTCGATTGGATTTTTTAATTTGCTGAGCAGGACAGCTCCAATTTAAGTTGTCTTTCTCCTTACTTTTGGTCCAAATGTTATATTGATTTCTTGATTTGAGATATTGCTGCTTGTAATATGCTGTTTTGCTTCTTTTTCTTCTGTGGCTAGCTGTTGTTAGTATTGAAATGGAATGGTCGATGTGTCGCGATTTCGTATGACTGATAGACTTTCTGTTTTGGCTTAAATGAATTGATAGATAAGGTTTTCTGGTCTTGAGCCCTTCTAGACACAAAAAATAAACTTGTAGAGCTTTGATTTGATATGTCGCACGCCCTAAATAGACATCATCCGGTCATCGAAAAATACCGACAAAGTCTGTCAATTCTGCAGTAGTTTTTTTAGGTTGATTTGATGTTTTGACCTACTGCAATTTTATGTTTTAACCGGAACAAGCTGGAAGATGTTGTTATTAGGACTTAATGTCTTCTAGAGATTTGTAATAGGCTTCTCAAACTTTCCATTGACATATTATATGTGCGATTTGGTCATCATTTGCCCTGCCTTTCTTTTTTTTCGAATCGAGCTTTGAAATCTGGAATTTGTCTTGAACTGCAATGCTGTCTTTTCTATGGCTAGTTGCTGTTAATCTTAAGATGAGATAGTAGATTTGTCCAAATTGCCTTCAATATGTTGTAGAATGACGGTGTGACATGCTACTATGATCTATTCTTGATTGACTTGTTCATGTTCTTAATATTTTTAGAAATTCATGCGTTAGGAATCTTGAGGTGCTCCCTTCATGGAATGACATCCTTTATCAATTGTCTACAAAACGGTTTTAGGTATCATGTGGGTTACACATTGATTGCTCCGTTTGCCTTAAATACATATGTTGAGTGAATTCAATGGTGCGTGTTTTGGAATAAGTGATCTTTAGTTGGTTCATTCATTGTTTTGAGTTGATTAAGGACCAAGGTCATATGGCTTGAATGTTTGTCATGTTATATGCTTTGTGTGTGATCGTTATATAGATGATTTAGGTGTAATACATAATGATGCTAAATCTTGGGATTTCACTTAGAATTTGATCTTGAAGACTTTGTGACTTTAGTCACTCTTTGTGAACATAAAAGAATGTCTTGCTTTTGATTGTTTCGATACGTGATGATTGTTTCTTTCATTTGTATGCATCTAATTATCCAGATTTTCTAGATTAGGTTTAGAATAGGATCCAAAAAGTGGAGAAGAAGTGAAGATGGTGGAGGTCGATGTCCATTCCGACTGTTTTCATGTAATACCCATTTTCCCGACATATGTCTCGGGCTCCTTTTATTGTATAAAACCCGACGAGTTGCAGGTTTTCTTTATTTTCTTTTTAATTGTTTTCTCTTTTATTTATTTATTTATTATTTTATTTTTTTTAGGACTGCCTGATAGATTTACTGTTTTTCCTTGATTGCTTACTTTATGTCTTGCACTTTCAATTTCATTGATTGTTTTCTTTTCATTTTTTTTAAGAAATAGAATAGCATGAAAATGATCAACCACGCATGATCACTTAGCCTAGGAATTGATGATGCCGAAAATGTAAAAAGAAACGCATTGACATATTAGGAAAAACACAACATACTGTTTAGGTACCGAAAGGGCTCTAATAGCAATATTAGCGTAATCCAAGTCCCCGAACCTAGATATCTGGTTGCATAGGAATCGAGGGAACACTCCCGACCCTTGATTGGGTTTCTAGTCGACCCCCGAAAATGAGGCTAGTGGCGACTCCTATATATTTTCAGGTTGTTATAAATACCTAGATCATATAAATAAATCCGCTGTCACGCGGAGTACGAGCTTAGGAGAGCTCGTGATCTTGAGATCAAGTACCCCTAAACCCGACATTTCCCCATCTTGGATACTTTTCGAGGGGCGGCGAGATCGGGTCACGACAGCCCCGAACCCTGAGCACGTGCCCATCCCTCTCTGGTTGATAAAATTTTGCGACTTCCCAGGACGAGTCCCCGACCCATTGATTTTTAAACACATGCGAAAGCGAAAATAAATCCCTTGATAATAATCATCTTGGGATAGAAAAGCAGGACATCAATTCATAAAAGCACACTTTTATAAACAATGAGATTTAGGCACAAAATGAGTTTAGTTGAAAGCCTACAAAAAGGTTGACTCTCACAAGAGGCTGTCCTACGACATACTAATAAGACATATCCACCGATCCTTTATACTCCTCCTCAAACTTCGAGACCTTGGTCTTCCACGACCACCTTCTAAGGACCTGAAAAAGGTTATTCAATAACTAGTGAGACAATGTCTCAGTAAGTCCGCCTACTAAACCTATATTAGGAGGGAAATACGCTTCAGGGCGCTCTAGTCACACAACCACACAATTAGAACAGATAACTTAACTTACCTCAGTTCCTTCCTGTAGGTCAGTACAGTTCATATCGCAATGCATATAATTAATGCACATAACAACTGGAACACCTCATCAATTCAATTAATCACCAGGAACCCGTTTCATGCCACACAGTTTTGGTCTCATAATTAGGTGCATCAAACTCACCTATCATGCGTTCCAATTGTTAATTACACCCCTTAAGGGTACGGCCAACTCCAAAATTGGCGGTCTTTTGGCATTGCCAGGCGTCGTCTCACCTCCTTTGAGCACGGCGACGTCTCTCAATTAGATGGCTTCCCCGAAGGCGCATAAGTCCAGAATCTACAGCAACTTGAGTACAACCTACTCATAAGTTTGGTGTCTTCTGGCATAGCCAAGCTTCGTCTCCCACCATGAGCATGGCGACATCTCTCAATTAGACGGCTTCCCCGAAGGGGCATAGGTCCAGAATCTACTGCAACCCGAGTCCCAATGAATGGGTAACGTCCGGCTTAACAACCTAGGACGGTTTCTCTTAACCAACACACGACCAATCAATCTCGGCCCAAGACAATGTGCATTGCACTCAAATGTCTCAATTAAAATAGTGAACCTGGTCTATTTTCTTCATATTAGAAATATACGGTAAAATAGTCGTGTGTAGGTACACGGTTAATTCACACTAGAAAAATTGATATTCTCCAATTTAAAATCCCACTGGTTTATATAGAGTATAAAACTTTTTTTTTTTGTGTTAAAACCTGACACCCGGAATTTTCTGAATAAATATCAAAATTCATGATTTTTGGAATTGAATATTAAAAATTTCCAATCAGCACTCAATTTGCACAAATTAACATCCAACTGCGGAAATTGAACACGCCGTTGCAATTAGCACGCAATTCCGGTCACCGGCTATTCCGAACTAATTTCCGGAAAATAATTAATTATTAAATAATTTCTAAAATTAATTAAATAAATTAATTTAAATACTAAAATGCCAACCTAGGCCAAAATCACTAAATTAAATACCAATATGGACCGGGAAAATTCCCGAACCCTTCTAGATAAATAACACAATTTATCTAACCCTCACTTAATCTAATCTCACCACCTAACATGCATAATTGCATAATTAAATCACTAAATTTATCTAACTAACCACCTAATTCCTAATTAAATAAATCTAAACACCCCTTAGACGTCATTAGCCTACTAAGAAGAGTTTAGTAAATAAACTCATCAGTGTAAAACAAAGACCGGTTCACCGCGACGACGGCACGACGACGGCCGAAACTTAAATTGCGGCGGCGTCGAAGAAACTCAGATTGGGCCTGGAATTGGCCCAACAAATCTCAGCCCAAATTTGAGATTTGTTTCCAACTTGGGCTGGGCTGAATCTCACATGGGCTAAAATTGGATTTCAAATGGGCTTCAAGTCTAGGCTTAACTGAACTGTTGATGGGCTAAACAAGAAAAGAACTGCTGGGCCTGAATTGCTGCTAAAGGTTGGGCCAAACGCTGGGCTGCAATGTGCTAGACTTGCTGGCTGATCGTGCGCTACCTGAGGGCGACGACGCTGGTTTTGCTCAAGCGTGGAGTCGTGCACAAAGGACGAAGATGCTGGACTTCGGCTTCGTTGGCGTGTGAACGGCACTACTAGTAGGAGCTTCTTCGGTTGATGCTGCTGCTTCGCTAGCAGCTAAAGAAGACCGAAGCTGCTGGAGGTGGGCCAAACGCTGGGCCGAGCTACTACAAACCGAAGCTGCAACGGAGGAGATGGCGAGACACGGACAAAGATGATGGACAAGGAAGCAGCCAACGTTCATGGCTCCTTGCTGCGCTTGACTCGGTGCCGTTGAACAAGAGGCCACATGGATGGAGTTTAATGGAAACGGCAGAGACTAAGGGAAATGAAATGGGCGGTGGCAGGGGTTGTCTTCGGTGAGTTGGCAGCTTGAGATGGAGCACGATTGCTGGCAGCAAGCGGCTAGGTCTCTTCGGTGGTCAACTAAGGAGAAGAGGAAGTTCTTTTGTTGACCGAAAGGAGTTAGCTCATGGACAAGTGTCCATGGGTGAAGGGAAGAGGAAGAAATTTTGGTGAGTGGAGATGGACGCACGGGTGGCTTCAAAGGAAAAACAAAAAGGGAAACAAAAGGCAAAGTAAAAGAAAACTTGAGCATGAGAGCTCGAGAGAGAGAGAGAAGTGCACGAAGATGGAGGTAGAGTCGGCAACGCCAGCTTGCCCGAGAAGATTCGTGCAAAAAGAAAGGAAATAGTCAACAACCCTTAGCCACTGATTAATGACTTATCCCCCAATATTTTCCAACCAAATTTCCCACAAATAACCTCAATTAAAGTCCCAATTTTTCAGCCTTATGTCCAATTTCGAATTTCACTATATTAAATTTAGTGTCCTTACTCAATTTCCCAAATTGAGGTCCGATTTCGCTGAAGAAAAATCCCAAACAATTTTTTGCAAGTCCCTGACATTCAAAGGCTCGGCTCGGAAATCCAAATTCCCTTAAATTCGGCCTGTCCGAATTTCCATTAATTTTTTCGCGACATCTGAACGATTTTCCGTAAAATTCCCAAGCTCATCGGAATTTCCTCAAAAGGTGAGTCACCGTTCCTAGAATGACTCATGACACAACAGAACTTCCAGTTTCTGAAATCGAATTCAAATTCACGGTTATTTCCGATCAAACGTGCTTTTAGCATGACCTTACCTACCTGGTAACTTTTAGGAGTTTTTGATGCAATTGACCCGTGGTTGATTTTCTTCAAACCACAATGAACCCATCCGACACGTTGGCAACTCTCAGTAGTCATGAAAATCTCAAGGTTTCAAATACGGACACAGGGTACCCAAAACAACAGAAAATTGGTTTAGTGCCAATCGATGAGAATTTTGCAATCAGGTGGCATCACCCACACTTGATCACACATCTCAGTCGAATCGACCTGTCTCCGGTCTCTGATCGATTTTGACAATGCCGTAATGACCCTTGCAGACTAGCACAGTCGAGCAATCGATTCCTAGTCGAATTTTCAAATCTATTGCGTTTAAAATCCCTTAATGGCTTCATTGGATAGGCCAGTTATCTCGTGAGTAGCCAACTCAGAGAAAAACACTATAGTCACGTTGACGAAAGGCCCATCTTATCCAATCGAAATCAGAATCTGAAAATCAGGATGCACATGAGGACTCCTCACAAAAAACTTTTTCTCCTTCTTAAATTATAACTATTGACATAGTAAAAGACATTAAAAATCTAAGTTATTAAATAATAATGTAAAATTACTTGAACTTCTCACTAAATAGCTATTTAATATTGTTGACGCTATTTAATTTAAGATTTTCTCTATATAAAAAAATTATAAATAATATTTTATATATTGGTCCGGGTTGGACCAACCTGGAACTCTCAAGACTGAGGACCGACTCATACAGTGCTGGTCCAGGAATTCTAGAACCAATGACCGACCCAATCTCCCTAAGAACCGGACCAAGATCAACAAGGTTGGGCGGATCCAGGGTCGGTACCCTGGACCGATGCTCACCCCTAATTTAAACAATGCGAAATAACCCAAAACATATATTGGGGACAAATGAATGCAAAATAAGGTCAAATTGGACATCAACCATCCATCATCTTCATGTCTTGAAGAGCCTCCACTTCCAATGACCTATTCTAATCCTAATCTAAAACTATGACTAGATGCATACAATAGGAAAGAAATAATCGGTCATGGCAAAAACAATCACAAACACAATACAATCAAGAATAATCAAGTAATTGAAACCATATGTGAAAATGAAGTCTACACAGATTTATATTTATGGCTTACAGCCATTGGCACCGTTTGTGTTCTTGCATGGCAACCAACAATTATAAGCCCCTTGGACATGTTTTAAGTAAATCCCAAGGTCATCCCACAAAATCATGTAGTGTACCTAGGCATACATCTAAAAAAGCACATGCATAGCAGGAAACAAATATGTAGGTAGTCCCTTGAACCTTGGTTCTCAAAACAATCAAACAATTTTAGTGAGCCACCATTAGATCACTTATTCGGTCAACAAGCGTCAAACACAATCGCAAGCATATAAGAAAAGTAAATAAGTCAAGAGTTGTGAAAGTTCAAATGATGCTTAAAAGTCATTTGAAGAGCAATTAATAGTGAATTGTGAGAAAATATGCTAATGGTATTGCAAAGAGGTGTCATAACTATGGAAATCATTTAGCCACCAAGGCTAACTCGGGTGCAAGGATGGGCACTCTAATTGAGCTTCGCAAGCACCCTAAATATGGTCCAAACTTTAGGCAACATCAATAGTAAGTTAAGAGCATAGTTTGAACGTTTGGAACTCAAAGGATGACATGAAAAATGTGTGCATGAGCATCACTTGATCTAAAGTCAAGTTCAGAACAACAAAAACAAGAAAATTCAGACAAGTTCAAGACATTCAAAGGGTCTGAAAAGCATCATAAAGTACTTTTTATTTTTGGAGAATTTTTAGTGTGTAAAGTTCAAAAAGTTAGGATCAATGTCCATGCAGACATGTGAATCCAATTCGACATGCAAGTTAACCTAAAAAATTCTATAAGAAAATCATGACAGAGCAATGCAACAAAACATCACAAAACAAGGTAAGCAAAATCAACGCAATTGAAATGGAACCCATTTGCAATAAGCTCCAAAAAAAATTACAGGACATTCACAACATATGAAGAACAACTTTCATGAAGAAAGTTTCCTAAGATGGGTAAGTAGGACTTTATAAAATTTCAAGAATGTGCAGCATTACATGAGAATTTCAACAAAACAATAGAGCATCATAGCACATCAACAAAGATTCAGCCTAGTAAACAAGGTCTAAAAAATGTGAAATTTTACAACGTAGATCAAAGAAAGAAGAACAAACTTTTTAGGAACTCAACCTCAAAATCCTTAACGATAAAATCACGCAAAAATAAAAATAGGTCTGACTCAATAGGGGTAAAACAAGGGTTCCAAATTTCACTCAAGACAGATTTCTAACCTAAATTTGAAAAAAAAAAATGGAAAACGAGCCAAACGATATACAAATCATGCAAAATCAGCATCATTGGAAAGATCAATGCGAGTCCTAAGACCTTCCAAGAGGGGTCAATTCTAATTGAGGTCAAACCAATGGTCGAAAAATGATACTCTTAATGGCATGCAAATCAGCCACAAGCAAATCAGGACATAATGCACAATTAATGATTCATGAGACCACCTAAACAATGCACAAAGAATGTGAAACTTGCATACGAAATAAGGCTGAATGTGACAAGGGTTTTGTTAATACATTTAACCCTAAATCGAGATGCAAAGAAGCCACATGACACATTAACTTTGAAAAGTAACTCATTACCAAGAACAACATACCTGACAAATTTCCATTACAATTTGCTAAATTTATGCATGGTTTTCACATATTAAACAAGATTCAAATATGACATGCCATTCATCAATACGAAGCTTGTAACACATGCTTCAAATGCCAAGAAGACATCAAGACATGATATGGCCCTTAAGGGGCCCAAAAAAAGAGGTTTCAATTGGTTCGTGATCAGCCCCTAATTCAACATGACTAACACTGAACATGAATAACTTTTGATGATTTAATGATATGTAAAAATCTTAGGAAAAATCCTATGTGTAGGATGCGACATTGCAAATACATTTCATGAAGGCATCTAAACCTAATTTGGCTCACACAAGCCGACACGAAAATGAAAAAATAGTCATGTGATGAAATGTACAAATTATAGTGGCACCCAAACAACTTTGCACATGTGATTAACATGGTAGACAATGTTTAATTCATGCAAATCATACCTTTTTAGAACACTCACAACACATTTAACAAGTCTTATGAAGGATGCAAATTCATATGGACTCATTTAAGACCATAATTCCTAGCAAAAATAGGTTGCACCTACTATAAGGCAGACTGACCTAATTTTGGTGATTTTACCTAACCAAATCAACTTCAAAAAAATATAAAAAGAAGATACCATGTCATTAAGACAATTTTCATACAAATCTCATGAGAAAGTGTTTCCAAAATATGTGCACAAAAATCACTACAAAAATACTAAACCAGAAATTCGCAATAAGTCAGAAGGCGAATCAACATTCAAATCACTGCAAAATCGACAAATTTTAAAAGCATCTTCAGTGGCCAAGGACGTCCGCTTAGGGCATGCCACCTATCAAATCAAAAGTTTTCAAGTCTAGATTACATGTCTAGAAGGACTCAAGGCTAGAAAACGTCATCTATCACCTCATTTTAGTCTAAATAGAAAGTCACATCTCAAGAACATGAATTTGTAGATCAAGACAAATCAAGCTCATTCAAGTATAAGTTCATCATCAATGATCATCAACTTATTACAAATCATCTCATAACATCCTAAACCTCATATCTAAGCTTAAATCATGATCCTAAGGTTGAATCCTAGCACATATTAGCTAATCCGATCTTGCTTCGTCATATTCATGATCAAGAAAATTACCTTTTGTGATTTTCATCAAACTTTAATTGCAATCAAGTGAAACTTGAACTGCTGGATCTTCAAGGACACTAATTGGACCTTTGTGGACTCACTGGGAGCTAGAATAGGTTGGTCGGACTACCAGTCTAACTACTAGACAAAACCGTCCAAGTCAAACGGGTTTGAGATTAGGATACCAAAGGCTTTCTGGTGGTGATTCTACCAATTCACGACCACAGCAAGGTCGAGGACACCTCCAAGGGCTGATCGGTGGTAGCTGTGAGCTCTGAGGACGATCGCATGGCGCCAATTTGCATGGTGGACGGAACCGATCCAAATCAAAGCGATTTTATGCACCAAGGGAAGATCAAGCCACTAGAAAGTATCCGGTGGCTATTTCACAAATCCCCGATCACAGCAAGGTTGGGGATACACCAAGGGAGAGATCGATGGGAGCTGAGCCATCGATCTAGATTGTCGGATCGGTGATCAAGCTAGTAAAAGCAATGACCAGCTCAATTGCTGGTTCTTTAAGTTGCGGGGAAAGAGCTACAGGGCAGGCTAATTGGATAATTGCCAGTGTGGATTTCGAATTCGATCGACACTAGTAGCAGGAGAGGAAGGTGCTAGGCGATGGTGCAGTGTGGCAAACCGTCGGCGAAAGGGTTGATACT
>SMSX01009783.1:0-12499 GCA_026573535.1 Eucalyptus polybractea
CCATCCCTCTATGGTCGATAAATATTTTGCAACTTCCCAGGACGAGTCGCCGACCCTTTTATTTTATTGCACATGCGGAAGCAAATAATAAATCCCCTGATAGTATCTATCTCGGGATAGAAAAGCAAGACATCACATTCACAAACAAACCACACTTTATAAACATACTGAGTCTTTTACACAAGTCTATAACCAAAATACTAGTTCTCAAAAAGAAGCTGTCCTATCTAACCTACTCTTTAGGTCACCTTAGCTCAACTCCAAGTCCTCCCTCTACGGTCCTGAAAATTTTAAGCCCATGACGAGGTGAGATATAAATCTCAGTGAGTTCACAGTCTAAGCCCTGATTATGAGGGAAATACACCTGGAAGTGTCCAAACCACACAACCACTAAATTGGCACATAGGACTTACCTTGACTCAGTTTCCTTTCCTGCATGTCAGTATAGTTCATATCTCAATGCATATAATCAATGCACATAACAATTGGAACACCTCATCAATTCAATTAATCACCGGGGTCCTGATTATAAGGCCAAACTATTATGACACATCCCATTCCATGTCACACAGTTTTGGTCTCATAATCGGGTGCATCAAACTCAATAATCATGTGTTCCAATTATTAATTACACCCCTCAAGGGTATGGCCAACTCCAATATTGGCGGTCTTCTAGCATTGCCAGGCGTCGTCTCACCTCCTTTGAGCATGGCTACGTCTCTCAATTAGACGGCTTCCCCGACGGGGCGTAGGTCAAGAATCTATTGCGACTCGAGTCCCAATGAATGGGTAACATCCGGCTTAACAGCCTAGGACGGTTTCTCTTAACCAACATACGACCAATCAATCTTAGCCCTGGACACTGTGCATTGCACTCAAATGTCTCAATTAAAATAGTGAACCTGGCCTATTTTCTTCGTATTAAAAATACACGATAAAATAGTCGTGTGTGGGTACACGATCAATTCACACTAGAAAAATTGATATCCTCCAATTTAAAATCCCATTGGTTTATATAATACATAAAACCATTTTCGGTGTTGAAACCCAACACTCGGGATTTTCTGAATAAATAATGAATTTCACAATTTTTGGAATTAAATACTCGAAATTCCAATAAGCACTCAATTTGCATAAATTAACACTCAATTGCAGAAATTGAACACACCATTGCAATCAGCACGAAATTTCGGTCACCTGCTATCTCAACCTAATTTCCGAAAAATAATTAATAATTAAACAAATTACCGGAAATTAAATAAATTACAAAATAAATAAATTTAAAGCATTTAATTGAATTAACCTAAATTAACTAAACTAAATAATCTAACTAACAATTAAATCTAACCATCCTATTTAATTTAATCTAAGTACACTAACTAAATAAACTAACTAATTCCTAACTAATCCACCTAACTAAACTAATTACACTAACTAAATACTAACTATATACTTAATCTAACTAAGCCATCCTAAACCTAATCAACATAATTAATCCACAAATTAGCTAACTAACACACCTCTAAGTGTCATTAGCCCACTAATAAAGGATTAGAACGCAACTCACCGGTTAAGCACGAAAATCGGCTCACAGCGATGGCGGCGCAACGGCGGCCAAGATCCGGGCTGACGGCGAGGCCGACGGGAGCTCGGACCGGTTGAAATCAGCCAACAAGCTCGCTGCTCGAGCTAAAAACTTAAGGGCTCGAGGACGCAGCAACGAAGCTCGGCTTCGAGGAGACCCACGGGTGAGCTGCCGATCAACAAAACTGCAGAGTGAGGCTTCGGTTCGGTGAGCTTTGGAGATGGCAGCTTGAGGAATTTCGTTGGTCTTCGGTGGCAGAGAAGCTGCAGGTGAGATCGTTGGTCTTCAACGGGCTGTGGGCCGCACAAATGAGGGCCAACGAAAAGAAGCATAATGAAGAAATGTAGTTGCTTCGGTCTTCGGTGGAAATGAAGTTCACGAACACCAAGAGAGTGGGCTTGCAGGCGTTGGATTTCATGGCAGAGAAGCAGCGGCAGTCAACATTAATGGAGGAGAATTTCGTTGGTTGACCGAAGGGGAGGCGTGGCCTGCAGAGGAGAATCGTGAGTGGAGGTGGGCGTGTGTGAGTGGAGCAGGGGATGAGTGGCTTCGGTAGGTGGCAGAGGAGATGGGGAGGAAATGATCATGGAGTAGAAGCTGAAGGCGTCGCATGAAGAAGCAAAATGGAAAAAGAAGAAAGCCGAACAGCTGGCTCGGTGAAGCAAAAGCCCGAAGAGGATAGGAACGGGGAAAGTGTTCGAGAAACTTAGGAAGAAAGAAAAGGAAAAAGTCAGCAAGCTATCCAATACATTTAAGGCTTGGTCCCCTAGATATTTATGCATAAATATCTCAATGTTTCCCCCTAATACTTTCTTGTAATAAAAATCCACAAACTATTCCATTTTGGTGCCAAAATGCAACCCTCCTCTCTTGATCCGAATTTACTCAACTTTGGCTTCAATTTCATTCTCAAATTCTCAAATTCGAAGTCCAATTTTATCAAAGAAAATCCCACATGTCCATAAATTCCCCATCACCCGATAGTCATTAGAAGTCGTACCCCTTCAAACAGCCCGCTTGAATCAATTCCATTTCTTCCGTAAAATCTCAGAATCTCCAAAAAATTCTCGAAAGTGAGTCGACGCTCCTAAAATGAATCGCGACGACGTATCCTCACCTCTGAAACGAAAGCCCACTGTTAGCTAATTTCAATTCGACGTGATTTTAGCACGTCCCAATCTACTAGGTAGATTTTAAGAATTTTTAATGCAATTGACTCGTGGTCGATTATTTTCGAGCCACAATGTACATCTTCGACACATTGGCGACTCTTGATTGTCATGAAAATCTTGAGATTTCAAATATGGACACGAGGTACAAAAACGACAGAAAAATCGGTCTAGTGCCGTTCGACAGAAATTTCGCAATTATGTGGAATCACCCACGCACTAATCACATATCTCTATCGAATCGACGTATCTCCGGTCTCTGATCCATTTTGACGGAGGAGGAAAGATTGACGATGAGTTATGAGCAAGGACAAAACACAAAGGAATGTTGAGATTATAATTTAGGGAAAATAGAAATTAGAATTTTAGCTTTTTAACTTATAAAATCGATTTCGAAACTAGTTCCAAAACGGGATGGTCTGGTCTGATTCCCCGGTGGGTATTGACTCAGATTTTGCTCCTGAATCGATTCGGTTTCTAAATTGGTTCCAAAATAGGGTGGTCCAATCCGATTTCCAAGTGGGTATTGACTTAGAATCGGTTCCAAACTAGTTACAATCGGTTCCAAAAATTTGGAATCTAATCCCGAACTGGTTCCAATAGAAATTATTTCCTATATCTGTTTTTTGGGCGGCCCATACTGGTTTTTGGGTAGGACCGCTTTGGTTGGACACTCCAAGTTTTCTTTTCGACGAAAGGACAGTTGAAGTGATTTTCCATGATATGTGTCAAGGTAATCGCGATAAAATTTTCATGAAGGTGCACTGCATGGGCAAGTAGACAACTTCTCGTGATTGAGCGTGAAATTTGGATAGTTCTCCTTTCGATTTCAATGACGTGGGAAATCCGTCCAATATCAATTACCAAATGCTTCTACTTACTTTTCAACATGGAAGAGACCGGTGAAAATATAATGAAACAAAATAGGCGAAATCACTAGATTAATTTTTAACCTCTATAGGAATACAAATAATATTATAAGTTATGTGAAGAATCTCGACCTAGATCGAAAGCAAAAGAATATATTTTTCAAATTGGGTCAAGAAATCTTCGAACGCTGTATGGAGAAAGAAAGTACACATTTATAGAAAGTATTCCCTGGAAAACCCAAAACCCTGTACAGATTCGAAGGACGCAAAGAACAACGACATGCCGTTCTGAAGCAAACTCCCCCGTTCTCCCGAAACGGCACTGCGTTTTGGGGAGTAGTCTTCTCTCCCCCAGGCCGTGTCTCAGTTTTTTCGCAGGGGAAGTGATGACTTTGCGCAGGCCAGCAACTCCATTGATTACCTCTCACTGCTCTCTCTAGGGTTCCCAACCCATCTTCCCATGCTCCACCACCCTTCATGAGTGACCTCTCTCCTTTCCTCCTCCTCTCTTTTTTCCTCCTCGTCCTCTTGAGTTCTTGCGCCGTCGTCCGCTCATGGAAGAAGGACGAGTTCCGAACTGCTTCTACAAGCGCGCCCGCGCCCGAAGCCCGGCTCTCCTTCGCCACCGACGTCTCCATCTCCGATGGCGATAAAGAACTGCCGGCCATGCCTCGCTCTCGCCCTCATCTCTGAGGCCCACCAGAGGCTCGGTATTAATTACCGTATTTTCGGCGGGATGGGCTCCGTTCTGGAAATGCGAAGATCGGGGAGGTGACGTCTGTTCTGCCCCGGCTAGCGCAGATTTGGACGACTTACCAGGAATCAAGAACCGAAGTTTATCTCATCCTTCGTCTTCATCCTCTTCAATTTCACAAATCAAGTTCGATTTTTATTTATACCCTTCCTCTGTTGTCATGGAAACCGCTGGTTTCTTTGCATGGACGCTCCTGCTGAGGAACACGACCACGCATGTATGCGCATTCCGTCACCGTCCACTTACCAGGTTTTCATTCACATGCTACCCCAGCTTCTGATCACTCGTTGGTTGGTCTTTCTTGGTGTTTAGTCGGTCCGGACGCCTGACCCTTCCAGGTTTCCCTGCTGTGTTCCTTCTTGAATAGCCTTTTGCTGTCCGCAGGGATTATCCACCGTCTTTGGTTACACCGGAAATCTTTATCCTCTCGATACCATAGAGTCTTGCGTACAAGCCGGCGATCCTGACCAGCCGTTGGGTTCGGCCCCGGCAGAACACGCTATGGAAGAGCATTCTTCCGGTCGACAGAATGCGGTTCCGAGATTTGATGTCCCTCCTGATGTGTTCCAAGTTTGGCAGCTGGGAAGATTTTTTGACGACCAGGTATATTGTTTCGCGACAGCTGGGAAATAGAACTGATAGGATTGATGTTGTTGACTGATTATTTCGTATATAATTCTTGATCAGTATTCTTGATCAATATTGAAATCCAGAGTTTAGAATTAAAAAAAGATTACCTCTGATAATTATGACTCAGTTTTATGTGCTCAGATAATCCATATTATCAATGCAGGAAGCGCATCCTCACTACCATGATACTCGCCATCCCTGCTACTGTTCCACTCCTAGGAGCCACGTATGCCACAATCATGCCGGCTGTAGTTCGGGAATGCCTCCTGCTAGCATGCAGAACTGGGGCCATTCGCTTTTGAGCAATGGCGGACCGGAAGAATCCAGTAGCTGGCAACAATTCAGCGGTCAGTCTAGCGGTTACGATTTAAAGACTAAATGCCCAACCTGTCTATGAGTAGCTGCACGTCTTGTTTTCTTCATAGCCCTGACATATCAAAATATAACGGACTCAGATGCAAGGGAGATGTCATCCCAGTGCATAATCGATATCGATAAGGAGAAGCTGATTCAGATGCCGGAGGACTTGGAACGTAGCTTTGTTTCCAGCAATCCAACCTGGAAATCCTCTGATCTTGTTGGCGACGGTCAAGATGGAGATGGAGCGACTGACACTGGGAAAAGGGGGAGCAGCGAAACCGCTCCCAAAGTACAAGATCGTGAGAAAGCTGCAGAACCAAGCTCGGCCACTCCTGGAGGGTGAGCACACACATGACATCCTTGTTTGTACACTATATCGACATGCTTACGTGTTGCTGAACTAGTTTTATTTTTGGTTTGATTTAGGAAGAGAGCAGAAAATGCCACTCAGAATGGAGGCTTTAAAAGATGCGATTGCAGGACATTTAAATGCTTGCAACTGTAAGCAGTACTGTGGTTTGCAGGGTTCTCATGCTTGTTGTTTTGTCCAGATTTCACGCATCGAAAGTTTCGATTTGGGTGTGCCAAGTGATGGTAGTTTCTGTGTTATGCAGTTCCCGTAAATCGGAACTGCCTGTCTACTTAGATATAGATAGCTAATCCACTGTTTTTCATTTACGTCCTTGATCGGAACAGTGAGCAGGTTCCAATAGATTACTTTGCTTAACTGAGATTTCTTCTGTTGTTTTTCCTGGCCGAAAGATAGGAGAGGCATTGTATTGCTTGAAATAATGCTGGAACTTTCATGTTGGCAGAAATTGCGAATGCTTTGCGGCGGAACTTTTCTGTACCGACTCTTGTGCGTGCAGACTCTGCTACAACCTCTATGAAATGGAGGACTCGGTTTTCGAAGCAAAGGAGCGGATTCAATCTCGTAATCCTTATGCATTCCCTCCGAGGAGGGTTGTTCAGTCTCCTGGACGGAGTCGAAGCATCTCCCCAAGGTCAAGACGTGCCCCTAAACCTGACTCGCCGGCTCGTCCTCCCCCAGATGACAAGCCCGAAGGCGGTTCAAGTCAAGCTTAGATCAGTTACTGAGGGAACCAGCATCGAGCCAGAGTAGCACGATCTGAGATGATGCTCGTTGAGCAACGAAATCTTGACTTAGCTTTTAGTGCTTTTTCTGTTTTAGAGATCAAGACTTTTTCATCACTTACGAAGATGATAAGCGTTTTGGTTGCTTTTTTAGGATATCTTGCGTTGGTCTGTAGGTTTTTTAGGAGCTTGCATTGCTCTGCGGTCAGCTAATTATCTTTCTCAATCCTAGTGCCAATGCTTTTCATAGGCGAAGTTATCAAATCAGAATTTGAATTTGCAGAGTTTACTTGATGGCCCTTCGGTCTTGTCTGGGTCGCCATGCCATCATGTCGATGGTTATCTGCTCGTAATTTGATGCATGAAATTTGCGATGTTCGTCGGATTCGTCAAAATACCTTAATACAATGCCAGGCCTCCATTTACACCTTGGCATCCGCACATGACTACATATGCATAAACCCACCAACGACGAAATCAGGTAAAATCCTTAGAAAGGAAACAACGTACGGATAATGCATGATTAAACCTAGTAATCAAACGATGATGTTGCATTGTATTTTAATAATTGGTGCACGAAGGAATGAGCTGTTGAGCCACACTATGTATAGGTAGGAGTGATTCGGGAGTGTTGGTCGACATGTGATGATATAATTATGACAACCGACGACGCCTCATGACAAGTGATTGCATATCATGACAAGTGATGACTGTTATGAAATATAATAATCAAACCATCTTGAAGACAATCTTGAAGAGCAAATAGGTGTTAGTCTTTGGATGATGTCTCCACCGGCGCTTCCAGTGCTAGGACAAGTTCAAAGTGAAGGTTTTATCAATAAGTTAAATCGTTGGGGACAAATGACTCAAGATGGTATATGATGACCATTGCGTTTCTTCTTTCCTCTAAGTTGGACAAAAGCTATCATTCTAAGTACGCTTCGACCGTAAATGTGAGGTTGGCATCATGATATTACTCGGTGCATGCAAACTCGATACATGTGAGTAAAAGATTCCGATAAGTCCACAACAAATATATAAGAGAACCTCGTGAATGGATGGGAATGACTCGGATGAGGGTGGTCAACATCAAACTCGAAATCTCTTGCTCTAGATCCTTAAGTCCTGAGCTTGAAGGTGTGAATTATCATCCTCGTTATGAAAACGTTCTGTATTATAAAGATTGTTAGGGAAAATTACTCAATTAACCATAAACCTATCGTATGAATGTCAATTCGATTATAATTTTTTTTTTAATTTTTATCAATTTAATCCTAAAAATTTAGGCAAAATTCCACAACAATTCACTTGAAATTGTTGATGTAGTGATCGAGTCATCTCAAGTCTTTTTATGTGGCACGTCGTCACATCAACGATTTCCTACGGGAATTGACTGGAAATATTACATTATAATTTTGTATAAACTTTCAAAATTAAGTTGGAAAATTTTAAAAAAAATATATATGACTGAATTAATAATTATAAAATACATTTAACAATGATTGGACAATTTTTCCGACGTGGTAGAAAGGTATGAGTATTCATATTAGAACAGGCACAGTGGAGTGGGCTTTGGATTTGGGCACAGTGAAGGTCCCAAGCTGAGTAAATGGCAGGCTGGGGATGAGCTGGTTGCTCTTTGAACAACCTCCTCCTCGTTGAAATTTACTGGCGGTTTTTCGGAGCGTGCAAACCACACCCCTCACTCAGCCCCTCAACTCTTCCTAATTCCTCCTCTATTATTGTCGAATCTTATAAAATAAATGATATGAATAGTCTCTAAAATATGCAATATCCTTCCTAAATCTTTAATTTATTTGGTATGATCACTAAACATTTGTTTAATGTGTAATGTCATGATTCTTAAATTTTGTGTGATTTGCTAAAAATCGTTAACTCTCCCCTATCTTTCTTTCTACTTGGTATGATTATTTAAAATTAAAGATGTTCCGATTAATCCTGAGAATATGCTCTACATTTGCCATATATATGGAACCTATATATCAGAATTCTAATATCATAAAAAATTTTACGATGTTAGTCAAAAGAAAAAAAGGAATTTGGTGAATAACAAGTAAAGTGCATTTTGTTCAGCATTCCCAATGAGCTTTCAGTCTCCAAAGCCCCTTAGGGAAATGTTGGACTGTTTGGCAACAATTTTGAAGTAGTTTTCAAGTGAAAGTCGGCATTAGGAAGGCTGAAAGCCCAATGCTAGTAGGGACTAGCTTTGAGTTTTCAGCATTTGGCCAAATGTTGAAACTTACTTTTTTTTTCTTCCAAAACTATCCTCACTCATTCTTCAAATTTCTAATTTTCCCTAATTATTATTTTTTAAATGCCAAAATAATGCTAAAAAAATTAAATATATTTTGGTCTTTTAAAAAAATTATTTATATATTTGATTTTTTTTAGCATTATTGTCAAAAATTATATTTAAAAAGTTGCTTATATTATTTTTTTTCAATTTTAAACAAGTAAAAATTAAAAAATTCCAACGAAGGGTTTGGTCTTTTTTTTTTTAAAAGAAAAATTATATATATATATGTTATTATTATTGTTATTGTTATTGTATTTTACATTTCAGCATTATTTTCAAATTTATATTTAAAAAGTTACATACATTATTTTTTTCAATTTTAAACAAATAAAAATTAAAAAACTCCAACGAATGGTTTTGAATTTTTTTAAATAAATTATATATATATGTGTGTGTGTATTGTTATTATTATTATTATTATTATTATTATTGTTATTGATAGCTTGATTTTTTTTTTTAGCATTATTGTGAAAATTTATATTTAAGAAGTTGCATACATCACTTTTTTTTTTCAATTTGAAGCAAATGAAAATTTAAAAATTCCGATTAAAGGTTTGGTCTTTTATATATATATATATTCAATTTTTTTTAGTATTATTGTCAAATTTATATTTAAAAAATTGCATACATTATATTTTTGAATTTAAAAAAAATAAAAATTTAAAAAACTAATATTAATCACTCAAAGAGTTTTTCAATTGTGTTTTATACCAAATAGTATTTATCTCAAAGTTGTTTTTTAAAGTATAATTTATCAAACGGCCTTTGCATTTACCTATAGTCCTTTAGGCTAAATTGCTTTGCATATTCCCATCATTCGTGAGGCACAAACGCGGATGTAATTGCAAGAAGTCTCAGTGCCTGAAAAATTACTGCGAGTGCTATCAGGTTTGCAACTAATACAATCTATCAAAACAAAGATTCGATAGTTAATTCGTACAATGTAACACTTGGATTTAGCTGTTTTAGATGATTTGGTATCATAGTCGAAACAAACTGTTACACTAGTCAGTATACCAGTTTAAGCAATGTCACTTATTTTAAGTGGATTCACAACATCAGAATGGTGAGACAAACTCTTAAGACTATTGATTTCTGGACCAGCGCATTCTACGGATTTTCCAATTGTTCTATAACAATCTTGCTGGAACGCTATATTTTTCCTGCTGCAAGGGCAAAGTTTGATGTTTCCATGAATGCAATTGCGAAGATTGTTGTAACCCTTTTGGCCCGAAATCAGGTAAGCGGCATACTTTGTATAGATTGTTAACATTTTCGCCGTGAACACAAACCAGAAGCAATATTTAGCTCCTCTTGATGCGAATCAAGCATCCTTTGATCAAGCACATTCTGATTTTCTTCCCGTCACAACACTCTGCTTTGGCGTCATAAGATCATTACCAATTGGCACATCGATGCTTTTGCAAAATGAAATAAATAAAAGCATCAAGAGATTGCATTCTTCTAGATATATTCTGCTTGAATTCTGTTTCGATTCTATCACATTAAGAATGTCTAATTCTTATCCATACATGTTATACTCCCTGGGACATGAACTCCAAAGCAGCAAAGCAAGGGATTGACAAGAAGGAAATGTTGACCCCGATTCCCCTAAAGATGGGCCGAAGTTATGTGCAACTGGATCGTAATTAGGCCTGAGGCCCAATTGACGGGCTCGGTATTAATTAATGGGCTATTGGCGGGGATGGGCCCAGTTCTTGGAAAATGCGAAGAGATCGGGGGGAGGTGACGTCTTGTTCCCGCTCCCTGGCTAGCGGATTTGGACGACTTACCAGAATCAAGAACCGGAAGTTTATCTCATCCTTCGTCTTCATCCTCTTCAATTTCAAATCAAGTTCGATTTTTTATTTATACCCTTCTCTGTTGTCATGGCAAACTCGCTGGTTTCTTTTGCATGGACGCTCCCAAGGAGGAACACGACCGCGGCAGCGGGGGCGATTCTGCTGCCCGTCCGCACCAGGTTTTCATTCTACATGCTACCTCTAGCTTCTGATCACTCGTTGGGTTGGTCTTTCCTGGTGTTTAGTCGGTCCGGACGCGACCCTTCTCAGGTTTCGCTGCCCTTCTTGAATAGCCTTTTGCTGTCCGCAGGAATTATCCACCGTCTTTGGTTACTCCGGAAATCTTTATCCTCTCGATACCATAGAGTCTTGCGTACAAGCCGGCGATCCTGGCCGGCCGTTGGGTTCGGCCCCGGCAGAACAGGCTATGGAAGAGCATTCTTCCGGTCGACAGAATGCGGTTCCGAGATTTGATGTCCCTCCTGATGTGTTCCAAGTTTGGCAGCTGGGAAGATTTTTTGACGACCAGGTATCCGCGGTTTCTAGGTAGTATTGTTTCGCGACAGCTGGGAAATAGAACTGATAGGATTGATGTTGTCGACTGATTATTTCGTATATAATTCTTGATCAGTATTCTTGATCAATATTGAAATCCAGAATTTAGAATTAAAAAAAGATTACCTCTGATAATTATGACTCAGTTTTATGTGCTCAGATAATCCATATTATCAATGCAGGAAGCGCATCCTCACTGCCATGATACTCGCCAGCATCTCGACTCCGATGATGTAATGCCCTGCTACTGTTCCACTCCTAGGAGCCACGTATGCCACAATCATGCCGGCTGTAGCTCGGGAATGCCTCCTGCTAGCATGCAGAACTGGGGCCATTCGCTTTTGAGCAATGGCGGACCGGAAGAATCCGGTAGCTGGCAACGATTCAGCGGTCAGTCTAGTGGTTACGATTTAAAGACTAAATGCCCAACCTGTGTCTATGACTTGCCGCACGTCTTGTTTTCTTCTTAGCCCTGACATATCAATTTCCATGGATTCAGATGCGAGCGAGATGTCATCCCAGTGCCTGATTGATAAGGAGAAGCTGATTCAGATGCCGGAGGACTTGGACAGTAGCTTTGTTTCCAGCAATCCAACCTGGGAATTCTTTGATCCTGTTGCCGGTGGTCAAAATGGAGATGGAGCGACTACCACTCCAAAAAATTGGAGCAGCGAAACCGCTTCCAAAGTACAAGATCAAAAGAAGGCTCCAGAACCAAGCTCGGGCACTCCTGGAAGGAGGGGGAGGCGAGTACACATATGACATATTTGTTTGTACGCTATATCAACACATTTACTAGTGGCTGAACTAGTTTTATTTTTGGCTTTGTTTAGGAAGAAAGCAGAAAATGCCACAGAGAATGGAAGCACGAAAAGATGCAGTTGCAGGAGATCCAAATGCATACAACTGTAAGCAGTAGTGTGGTTCACAGGGTTCTCATACTTCTTGTTCTGTCCAGTTTTCACGCATTGAAAGTTTTGATTTGGGAGTGCCAAGTGATGCTAGTTTCTGTGTCATGCAGTTCCCGGATATCGGGGCAGCCTGTCTACTTAGATATAGATAGCTAATCCACTGTTTTTCGTTTATGTCCTTGATCGGAACAGCAAGCAGATTCCAATAGATTACCGTGCTTGACTGAAAGTTCTCCTATTGTTTTTCCTGGCCGAAAGATAGAAGAGGCATTGTATTGTTTGAAATAATGCTGAAACTTTCATGTCGGCAGATATTGCGAATGCTTTGCAGCGGAACTTTTCTGTACCGACAGTTGTGCATGTAGACTCTGCTACAACAACCTTGAAATGGAGGACTCAGTCTTCAAGGCAAAGGACCGGATTAAATCTGGTGATCCTCTTGCATTCGGTCC
>SMSX01009784.1:0-15228 GCA_026573535.1 Eucalyptus polybractea
GGTTCCGAATTAACCAGTTGAGCATACAAATGATATAACTTACCGTAATTATATGTATAGACTGAAGCTCAATCGTTATTTGGGTTTTAATCTTATTAAATCCACATCTTCTTACATACAGAAAATGCTGAAGAACGTGTTTTACCATCATAGGTACCTGAAATTATCTAAAAGCTCCCACTGGCACAGGTGGTCCCCATTGAGCCTGGAAGTACATCTTACTCCCCCGTTTTCCAAAAAGAAAGAAAACCCCCAAAACCGTTTTCTTTTTCGGAGATCGCGATCGCGACTCAAAAGAGAGCCCAGAACCATTTCTTCCGAGTCCCACCCCCGGTCGCAGGTTAGCAATCGCGATCGCAATCGCGCCACAACCATTTTCTCGACCATTAAAGGAAGGGGAAAGAAAAATGAAGCCGGAAACCCAAAATCAAGCACAGCGAGCGTACCTCCTTCAACTCATCCATCGGAGTGTGAGCGTCGATCCCCAGTTCCCTCGAGAGCCAGCGCATCCCACGACACATGATTGATCACTGCCTAAAAGGAAAACCCTAGATTCGCGATGACTGCGCAGAAACAAACGGGACAGATCCAACAGGGGAAAAGCGGATACGAACCTTGGAGAACCGACCGTGAAGCTCGATGCCGGGCCGAGGGATCGGACAGAGAGCGACGGCGCGATCGAGAAGGGTATGGCGACGGCGACGGCGACGGCGGCACTAGTAGCCGCTGGCCTAGCCGGCGAGGATTATAAATATGTCTTCGCATGTCCTCAGTACAGGGTCTTCTGAGCGGAGCAACGTTGCCAACGGGTTGGGGAGGAGAGGGCTGCGGTTGTGTGATTTTATAGAGGAGAGCTTCCCAGCGGAGTGTTATGACCATTTTGCCCAGCGGAGTAAAGTTGTGAACGGCGAGGTCGCTAGCCAAGAAGGAAGAAGGAAAAAGGGGAAGAGAAGAAGAGGGAAAGAAAAAAGGAACTGATTCTATGAATTGCCTCGGGGAATAAGGAGGTACTTGTAATTTTTGATTGTTCCAAATTTATTTCAATAACAAAAGAAATATATTTTTTTATTAGAAATAAAAATTTTACCAAACAAATTTATGTTCTTTTTCATTCCGAGAAAGAAAACAACAGAAATAATTGTTCCGGAGATGTTACTAAAAATGGCATTATAGTTCTCAAAATTTGGGGGTTAATTACCACAAAAAGTCATAAAATTATTATAAAGCTATTAATTTAGTCTTAAACCTCTTGATTTGACAATGTGGTCCTAAATATTTTTACAATTTTCCAATGTAATACTCTTGGCCAATTTTGAGGACTATGACCCTCGTTGGCCACGGAAAAAAAAAGAAAAAAAATTAAATTAAGTAATTATAAAAATTGTCTAACTTAGTGTTGGTATCGACCGTGCCCTATAGGATAAGCAGTGTACATATTAGCAATTTCCAGTTAAAAAGGTTTGAATCCGTGAAGCATGTCCCAATTGGTCCTCCAGCTCAAAATAGGCTTGACGTGATCGGCGTTAATTGGGTGAGAACACGAGAGATTCGTTGTGCTCGATCAAGGAGTGAGGTATGCATTCGTGCGTGGTGCGTGAATTCTAAGGGAGAGAAATCACCCAATAGATTAGCACTTATGCTAGACTTTCATCAATTGATTGGGCATCAAGCGGCATATCGAATTTGCATTTGTTATTGGGAATGAAACGTCTAAGACAGGTACGATTTTAACTGATTTTGCATGGTTTCTTCATCCAACCATCATTCGATTGATAATTGACACACCCTGCTCTCCTACTTTAGTTTCCTAGGCTATGTTTGGTAATCGAGATATAATTTGGATATGATAAAATTTATTCTGTCCTGTGTTTAGTACCTACTCAAGAGGGGATAAATAGTGATATAATCATCTAAGGGGAATATATATCGGATAAAATTATCCAATGCGAAAGGTGAGATAAATGTGGATAGGATTTCTACCATTTATAATATGAAATTTATTTTTCTCGAATGACAGACTTTTTAAATTAACAAAAAATTAGAATTATATCTCAATATAAACAATATTTAAATTCTAATATAAGAAAGTCAAAAAATAATAAAAATAAAAATTAGTTATTTTATTTAATCTTATTTTTGTTTTTATAAATTAAAATTCAGTTATTTTTTATAAAATAATTTCAATATATAAATATAAATATCCATTTATTATATATAATTTAGGTATTTTAGTGTTTTGGTTATATTAGTGCAGTCTACTATTTAATAAAATTTTATTAGAGAATGATGGGAGGGGAAATAAAAAAGAAATAACTTAATAAAAGAGAGGAAATTAAAATAAAAAAAATCAAATAAAATAAAGTAAGCAAGAGTGTTGCGAGAGATTTTTACTATCTCCATTTGTAAAGTCTTTGGTTCATTTTTACTAATGTACGTTTATATCAAGTAATGTACATAATATGATGTAAATATATTCGACATTATCATTATAATCACAAAATAGTAAATAGAATATATTAGAATCTTATGGATTTCATACTATCAAACGTAGTCCTAGTTCTCATGCCGAAACATCTTCTCTTGAAAGTTCAATATGCATTGCCGAGATGGTAGTCTTGTTCCACAGCACTCACCGGCTAACTCTATACAACTTCTATTTTTTAACAGACCTGGCTATAATCTAACGTTTGCAAACCCGTATACAGTTCTTAAAATGCAAGATAAAAGCATCAACGTTCAACAAATTGACAATGATGAGTACAGGTAGGAAGTATGACACAAAAGCCATCACACAAATTGGGGGCGGGGAGAGAGAGAGAGAGATTACAAAGAGAACAACATTTTAGATGTGTTAATCAGTCATTTTTTCATCGATTTCTATGTATATATGAACTTACTTTTCACTCAACTGGATCAGTCTACATGCAGCTTTCGGCAGTTAACGACGCGACATCGCCGTCGCACTTCGAACCCAGTGCTTTTTAGCTCAGGTAAGTTGCACGGTTGTAGCCTTGACAATGAAGAACCTGTGCAGAGCTGTCTCCATTAATATTTTCCAAGCTATCACATGATTTTACCTTAAGAATCTCCAGGTTTGGCGGTACATTAGACGAGGAAGAAACTTCTTTGAGCTCCGGACGAGATTCGATTTTAACCTGTGTCGAATTCTCGAAGCTCTCAGCTTAGCAGCAGCCAGCACCGGAAATATGGAGAACCTCTGCATTTTAGGCTTCTCCAAGAGTTTCTTCTGAACTCTTGCATAATATTCTGGCCCAATAAACAAACTTAGCCCAGATTCCCTGTTCTCTTCTCTAGATAGTTCACTTGAAGGCGAGGAGTGGACAAAATAAGAAAAAAAAAAAGAAGAGGAGTTTTTTTTTTGTCAATCATACTTTATTCTTATTTTAACTCTCACTCTCAAACTTTTGCCCTACTTCTTTGCGGAACATGAAAATCGAAATCCACTCTCGAAACTAATTTATCCCCACCCAACCTCCTGAGAAATGGGGATTAACCGAGAGGGGGTTCATTTGCAAGTGAAATAGGGTTGGGGTGGGGTGGGGGTGGGGTGGGGAGAGGGAGAAATTTTCGCCAAGCACTCATGATCTGAATTACTCATCAAGCCAAATTGACACTATTTTACAACATCAGTAATCAAAGCCTCTAATTGTCTATTTACGGGAATCGTTGAAATTAAAACTTAAAATTCAAATTTAGATCAATTATGACTTATTTTGTTTGATTATGAAGTTTTTGGATGACACATATATAAATGATAGTTCAGGATGTTATGAAATTATAACACTTTACAAATCTGAATTTAATAAGAACGATAGAAAGGTAATTTGAATGAACAATTTTACTCGAGTTAAATAAACTTGGCTATACTGTGGATATCTAGAGGTATCAATGAAGCCAATTAAAAAGGAAATCCTTCCACATCTATGAGAATCTCAACAAGATTGATGTGATTCAAAATGATGACCCCAGTTTGCCGCGAGGCTTCGCGCTTAAATCCGGTGGGGTTTGTCATAATCCCGCGAGGAAACGCACGAATGTACTCGTCTTCGTTTAGCACGCTCGCCATTCGGATAAGTTCCTCCATGGCCGCCACCGCCAGCCCAATTATCAATCTGAAACCAAACTGAGAATCAAGATAATGTTTAAGTAAAAGAAATTCTTTAGCTGACACGCAGTTTTGGTTACTCATATTATAGTTATTCGTCAAGTTATGCAGTATGCTGTTGGGTAAAACAAATGCGGGCATTTGAGTTTAAAAACACAAAGAAGAAATAGTATCGCTCGTCTGGAAAAGCCAAAAACCAACCTACGCTGGTTACTCGAGCTCACACACTTGAATTCCTAACAATTAACTAAAAAATGATATTAAAATACCAAGTAAAATAATATTTTAATGAATGACTCGACTACACTATGCCTATTCGTTGATAAAATGACACCTACGTACCAGCGAACGAAAACTTATTGTTGTCTATTATGGGCAGCTCGTGTGCCCAAAGAACTCCATTTCAAGCAAGCGTATAGTCCATAAAAAAAAACCCTTTCAATGTACTACAAAAATCCCAATTAGCCGCTCTAAAATCTCGTCAAAAACGGCTGAACTTCAGCTTATAGTTACTATTTGCAACTTGACCAGGCTACGTGACAAACTTAAAATAGAAAAAAGTAAAATGCATGTATTGCGATATATTTAGAAAAGACTACATGGATTCGATTGATTATATTATTATTTAAGGTAATATATATTAATCAAGATATGCATCGTAAAAAAGATATACGGGCAATATTCAATAGAAGAAATTATCTTAAATTTTTTTTAATTATTTCTAACATCCGAAAGAATAAAAAAAAATTTCACACGAGGAACCGCAACGACAAGTCATCACGCATTCTTGCCTTTCTCGTTGGAATCTTGCAGGCATGGTTTAATCATAAATTATTTTCGCACGAGGACTCGCAACGACAAATCATCTCGCGCTCTTGCCTTTGTCGTTCGAATCTTGCGGGCATGGTTTAATCATGAAACTTCTTTTTACTCATTTCTATCATCCCCTCTATTTAATTGACGAAAAATGAATAATTTAAAAAATAATTTTTTGAAAAATAATTATTTATATTGTTTGAAATAATTATGCAATTTAAAATATTTTTATAATTGAAAACAATTTATATCTAAACATTTTTGTCATTTTCGTGGAAATAAAATTGTTTTGATTTTATTCATTTTTATGAGTGATACAAAAGACCAATTTTTGGGAAAAAAATTCAAATCATTCAGTTTTCATGGAACAAATATACCCTAAAATTAGTTTATATATTCCGATTGGCGTGATGTTTTACTCGTATTAAAGATCCTAATGAGAGTCCTTTCATTGATGTTGTTAGAGTTTGGACTGGGTTGAATTTGCCCATATCCCATTAGTTCTAAACTTATCATACGAATGTCAATTATCAATGTAGTTCTAAACTTTTACCCGAAATTTCAATATAATATTTCTCACCAATTGCAGTTGGAAATTGCTACAGTCATCCTTGATCCTCATACAACTCCACTCGAAAACCACATGTTAAGGGGATTACTACGTCAACAATTTTTAATGGCAATTGATTCGAAAGATATTATTGGAATTTCACACAAAGGTTTAGGATCATACTCGCAAAATGTAAAAGTTTAGGATTGAAATAATAATTTTCTCAATATTAAACTTTTCTTCAACATTTGATATGGTCGTTTTAGTTCAAGAATTAAATTGAACATTAGATAATACACCAACTCTAGAAAAAAAGGGGGAAATGTAACAAGAACGTGCAAGAAAAAACAAATTTACAGTAGTTACGGAGACATTAGAAGGAACCCAACCATAACTTTTTCTGTCTAATGCTTTGTAGAGTTTATTTAATATTGACATTAAAGCTGCCAATCTTGATTAAATGTCTTATTATATTTGGCCAACCAATAATGTAAAACATGGTTTTCTTCTGCCCACGACCAGCCTTTTCTTCTTCCTTTTTTGATAGGTAAAATGTTTTTGATTATTGATCCAGCTAGAGCAGCATCACTCGTTAATTTGACAACTAATTGAACTCCCAGTTGGTTTAGTATGCAGTAATAAATTAATTAAGGAGAGATTTTTTCAAAATAGTAGTGCCCGTAAAGCTTAAGCTCATGATTTAAGTAGCGTTCACATGCATCTGATCTCAACTACCATAGCTCTCCGTTTTTCTTCGGACATGTCCTTAAAATTTTCCGATCCGCTTCCCTTTGTGTGAAATTAGTCAGACTGAAAAGTTCAGATGATGACTAACCGGGAGAATGACTGTTGATGTCAAAGATTTGATGAACTAATTTCTCAAACTGGAAGCTAGGAAAAATCCACATGGTGTTTTGAGGATGACAATATTTTAAGCATACTAAGACGTGTAAGACCGGTTCTTGATAGTATAATCAACAATTATCTTCTGCAGATCTTCCTCATCTTGCTATGAGCAATTGAATTCAGACACATCCTATTTTAGGTACAGAGCAGGAAACAAATCTCATGGAGCTTGAACATTGTTGCAGAAGAAACTTCACCTGACACAATGAGCAGCATGAATACATCAAGCAACTATCCTTTTCAAAGTTGAAAAGGCATGAACTTTGCATTGCTTTCCTCATGAAAACCTGGATTTTAATACATGAAGATACGGTCTCGTGCTAATATGGAACTGAAGATGAGATGACTTGTGCTTCATGCTTGAAGGCAAGTTTTCCTAAGGGAAAGTCCAGTTAGATCTCTAAATTTCTTCTGAATCTTCAGTTCAATTATGTACCGAGTACTCGGAACGGTGTTGATTTTAGTAATTTGCTGCAAGATTGCCTGGTGAGGTTTTGAATACATCTGTGCAGTTTGATGGTGGAGAACAGAATGGAGATCAAACAGATGAAAAACAAAGTTTCTCACGAAAAGTCATCTTCCTCATTGCGCATACTCAACAGAAAGAAAATCAGACAAAACTGCATCCAGAAATATCAGCACCTGAAATATCAAGAACCTCTACATTTTCGGCTTCTCCAAGAGTTCCTTCTGAACCCTTTGAGATTTGGACAACGCCTCACTTTCAGTACTTGCAAGGATGCCTTTGTAACGCCAATTCTCTCTCCAGCTTCGGTAGTTCCCTAAGATCCAAGGTCTGCAATTTACACTCTGCAGGCGCATAAGGTTTAAATAGCTCTTTCAAGCTTGGGACAGTATTCGATTTTCAGTTGTTTCAGATTCTCGAGTCTCTCAGGCCTCATTTTCTGACAGCAAATGGTCTCCAGCCTAGTCGCACCGGAAATATAGAGAACCGCTAGAATTTTCGGCTTCTTCAAGAGTTTTTTATAAACTCGTAAGATTTGGACACAGTCTCACTTCCAGTACTTGCAACGAGGCCATAGTAATGCCGATTCTCTCCAGCTTTGGTAATTCCATGAGATCCAAGGTCTGCAACTTACACTCTGCAGGGGCACGAGTAAATGGCTCTTTAATTTCATCACAAAGTTTGATCTGGAGGGTCTTGAGGTTCTTCGGCAGCTTCGACAGTTGTAAATTGTCGCAAGCATCGGACAGTACTTTTATGTATAAGCTCTTAAGATCTGAGAAGACCTCTGTCTCAGACTGAAAGTTATCACCACATACAGATTGTAAGGAAAAAAGATTACACAGATAAAGAGAGGTAAGATTTCCCAAAACTCTGGCCTCTTCTTCTACATCTACTATACTGGGAAATTCTTTTTGCTCTCTAATATCTCTTTGTTTTGCCAGGATACAAATTCAAGAAAAAATGCGCATTTTTTACCAAAATATTGAATAGCGCTTTTTTTCTGTAAATAGACGATGCAATCATCACAACCAATCATAATTACGTAAAATCTAACACGAACATGCATTTCTTTTTCTTCTTTCATGTAGGAATGGGTACAGCTTTTAGAGATTGAGCCTTTTGGACGGTTAATCCGAACTTTTCTTCCATGTTCATGTTCTCGGGGATAACACCATCTTCGAGCTTCCAATTGAATATGTTGATGAGCGAACCGAGCATCAAAGGCAACATTCTCGCAGCCAATGGCAACCCCGGACAAATCCGCCTGCCACCACCAAACGGTAGCAGCTCAAAGTTTCGTCCCCTAACATCAATATCAGATCCAAGAAATCTGTCGGGCACGAACTCGTCTGGATCATCCCAAATGCTCGGATCTCGTCCTATCGCGAACACATTTAGCAAAACCTGTGCACCCTTTGGAATGGTGAAACCGCCTATAGGAAAATCTTCCCCAGATTTTCGGGGAAGAAGGAGAGGAGCCGTTGGGTGCAACCGGAAAGTCTCTTTCAAGACAGCTTCTAAATAGGGTAAGCGAGAAATATCGGCTTCCTCGATCGTCTTGCCTTTGCCAATGACTTGATGGAGCTCAGCTTGGGTTCTTGATAGCTTTTCCGGGTTGCGAAGTAGTTCTGTCATTGCCCACTCCAGTGTGCTCGAAGTGGTTTCGCTACCGGCGGTGATTATGTCCTGCATGATCCACGTCACGAATCAAAGAGCTTTTTTCCAAGAAATTAGATCATAATTATCACAATTAGGGAAGCATTCTAGAGGAGACAGTACCAGAAATAGATGCTTGACTAGGGAGATGTCCAGGGTCTCATTTTTATCTTCAATTAAATCAAGGAGATAATCCAAAACATCGTTACACCTCACGCAACCCTTCTCTGTCCTCAGCTGCAACCTTCTCTGGATCACACCATCGAAAAAGTCGAACAACTTCTGGATAAGCGCCTCAAGGTGACGCTTCGAACCATTCGGGTCGATCTTCTTGAGCATGGGAAAGTAATCTGCCAGGTTAGGCTTTCCAATCTCATAAAAAATTTGCCACACCACCTCCTTCAGATCTCCAGCTGGATTCAAAGGTTCGATCATGTCCAAAGAGAAAAGCGTGTTTGATACCGCGTTAAGGCTGGTCCTGAAAGCCGCCTCCCCGATATTCACCGCCTCGCCAGCATCTGCGCATTTCCTCACGAAGGCGACCAGCTCTTGAACTTTCTTGCTGCGAAGGTGTTGGTTCAAATCGAGTTTTTTGCTGGAGAAGACATGCAAGTTGTATACTTTCCTGAGGTTTCGGAAGAGAGGCGAAACGGGTAGCCAGGGCAAGCCTAGCTTGTCATGGTCATGGGCCGTGATGGAACTGGGAACCGTGCGATTCGAGAAGACAGCATCGTGGGTCTGGAGGATCTCTTTGGCGAGCATCGGCGAAGAGACCACCACCGTAGTCACGAAGCCGAGTTCCAGTTTGATGATGGGGCCGTAGGTGCGGGCGAGCTTGGCCAGGGACTTGTGGGGAAGATCTCCGAGCTCGAGGAGGTTGCCGATGATCGGGAGAGGCCGCGGACCGGGGGGGAGGTTGGAGGGCCGAGCTCTTCGGCCCCTGTTGGCGACGAAGGAGAGAGCTTGGAACAAGCCCCAGAGGAGGTACAGACACAGAATCAGAACCAAGCAATCCATATCTCTTTCTGAATCCACAACTACAAGAAGTGCGACCACTTCCTTTGTATTTATTACGACTTTTAGGTCATTGAAATTGGCTCGCTGCATTCATCTCTCGAGCTCTCAAAATTCCATGTCATCGTGGGGCCATGCAGTGAGACTTTTCCAATACTAAAACTAAATTAGACTGCTTCCTAACGGAAGGAGAGAGAGAGAGAGAGAGAGGAGACGGTCTGCAGCAGAGGAGAGCAGAGTGTCAGAGTGTGCAGAGAGGTGGGCTCGGCTCGGTCTACAGGAGAGAGAGCAGAGGTGGGGGAAGACGCAAATTGACTCGCTGACACCATTTACACCTGAGCTGTCGATTTTTCTATGATTTTACACTTCGCCTAGTGTAAAACCCATCCAATATTTTCGAGAGAAAACAAAACGACTTGTCGTCCCACGTGTTTGGTCATATGAACTTGCACTAGGGCGACGGCAGATGTCACCATCTTGCGTAAATTTCCAAGCCAAGACAAGCCCTAATGATGCATCCAACTGAGACCAGATGGGATAATCAAGGTTTAGTTTGGATGGGTCCTAAACTATTTCCATTTATTGGAGTGAACCCAAATGTAAAATTAGGTAGCCTATAACCGTAGGCGGTAAATGAACCAAATAGGGAAATTCTAGGCTTGATCCTCATGATGAGGCCGCTTGGCATGCAGTCATCATGATGCAGGGTCCAGGACGCCGTACAAGGAAATGAAGGCATGGTCTGCAGAGGAGAGCAGAGCGTCAGAGTGTGCAAAGAGGTGGGCTAGGTCTACAGGAGAGAGAGTAGAGGTGGGGGAAGACACAAATTGAATCGCTAACCCCATTTACACATGAGCTCCACGTGTCGATTTTTCTATGATTTTACACTTCGCCTAGTGTAAAACCCATCCAATATTTACGAGAGAAAACAAAACGACTTGTCGTCCCACGTGTTTGGTCATATGAACTTGCACTAGGGCGACGGCAAATGTCACCATCTTGCGTTAATTTCCAAGCCAAGGCAAGCCCTCGTGATGCATCCAACTGAGACGATGGGATAATAACCACATTAGTCAGTAAATTATCTCATCACAGTCGATTATGTCCCAAATTTTCCTATTTAGTCATCTTTCTAATCAATTGCAGTCGAAAATTACTATTTGCATCTAATCATCCTCGATAGTCCTATGTGTTGCGCCTAACATAAACAATTTTACTCGAAATGACGTCTAGTGTGGACCATCACATCAACGGTTTTCCAATGGCAATTGATTGGAAAAACTTTCGTTGGAATTTCAACAAATTAGAGACTACACTTGCAACATCTGAAAGTTTAATATTGAATTAACATCTATATATTAGGTTTAAAACTGAATTGTTAAGTTTTCCTTTGTCTACCCACAACAATTGAGTGTGTGCATTAAATGGAAGCAAGACCGTTATGTGTGAGCTTTTAATTTATTTAATGAGATAATAAAATGGGTGGTCTCTGAACTTTTTTAATATTCAATATGGTCACACTAGCTAACGGTGTTACATTTTAACGGGCAAGAAAAGACAAATTTATCAGTAGTAATGGAGAAGGAACCCAATCGGCTGTCATCGGCGGAATTACAGCTGCCAATCTTCGTTAAACGTCTCATTATAATTGCCCAAACAAAAATGTATAACATGGTTTTGTTCCGCCGATGACGGTCATTTGCTTCTTTCTTTTTTGATAGGTCAAAAGTTTTTGATGATTCATACAGCAAGAGTTTCCCTCGTTAAGTTGGCAACTAACAGAACTTCCAGTTGGTTCAGTAAACAGTAAATGTAATAAATTAATTAAGGAGAGATTCTTTCAAAATAGTAGTACTCCTTAGGCTTAAGCTGATTTGCATGGCGTTCACATGTGTTGTTGACACCTAAATTTTGACGACTCACTCATTCATTCATAGAAAAATTAGGGACTAATTTAACCCCTAGACAAAAATAACATATAGTTTTAGAAGCATCCAATAGTTAGTTTATATTATTTTTATTATATTTGCATTGGACCTTTGACGGATGAGTTTGAATCGGTGGTTTTGAACTTTAATTAGTGAGTTGGACTAAGCTCACGGTGATGAAAATTTGGCTGAACCCGTCGCTCATATAAGCCGGTCATTTCTTTAATGAGACCGAAATTGACATATGCTTTGCACGTGCGAAATTTCAAGTTAGGAAATATAAAGAGCAATATCATAATCTTGAAAATTCAGTCATGAAAGAGCAACATCCCGGGTATAATATATTCGGTCAAGTGCAGCCTGCAATGAATAAAATATACATTCACATGGTTGAATGGAAGAAGGAAAGAAATAAAGGGATAATATTCATTAAAGAAAAGAAATTAAAGCAGAGGATATTGTGAACACTCACCTATGGAAAATAGAAGATTGTGTCCCTTCCTTTTTTTTCCTTTTTTTTTTTTTCTTTTTTCTCCTATTCTAATTATACCGATCATTTACCTCATCTGGGCCAAATTTCAAATAGAATGCAAGAACACTGCCATCGGCAAAGCCCACTAGGCCTGGGTCTCTAGTCTTTCAGGAGCTTGCCGGACTGCTCATAGTCCTCATTTGTTGATTGTGCTCGAGACCATCCTGCACCGTCACTATAGCCTTCCAAAAAGCTATCCGTCAACGACCAGGGCGCCATTGGCGAGCGCAGATTCTCTCACTTATTTTCTCCAATATTGATTGTTTTATATGAAGGAAAATCTGGGCGAGGAAAGGTCATACATTTTTACAGTAAAAGAGACGTCCGCATTGGAATGAGGGGAGCACTCGTTGGTAGAAGGGAAGTCAAAATTGGGAGCACTTTGACTTGTGTGACCAGAGACGCCCACGAAATGAACATATAAAAGAAGAGAAGACTTTTCTTTTCTTTTTTTAAGTCTTCCCACGAGATCGAGTGCTATTGTCCACCGTTCTTCGTCGCTGCCTGGGTCCCTTCGATGCAATAATCCGCTGTGTTGAACTACTGCTGGTACCGAGCCACCGTGAGTGCCGCAACCCTTTCCCGCTCATCTGTTTCCGTTGAGTTCAAATTTGGCAATATTATTTGCGAAATTAGGTAATTATCTTATCTAAATTTGATTTGGATATTTTATTATCATGCTTTTCAATATCTTACGTGCATATTTGAATTATCGGCGTGTTCCCAATTATGATTTATTCCCCAATCCACAACTGCACGCCAATTTTTTATTCCATCTATAAGGCTTTAGATAGAATAATTAATCACGCGGAAATAAAATTGATATTATGATCTTTAAGACTTAACATCAATTTATTGATTTTATTAGTGAAATAATCAAGTTTGATTTGAATATTGTTTGCTAATTCGAACAATGGATTATGTCTTTGATGACCGTGAATGATTTGGTGCTTATCTTCTAATTGCTTTATTTATCCCGAAAATACAAAAAAGATTACATTTGCATATCATGTAGATTACAATTAATTTCATAGATAGAATTGCATTATAGAATAGTTAGATACCTTTCTAATTATATTAGAATGCATGTTTAGATGATATCTAGGTTAGATGGTATCTTCGAATTAAATTGCATGTCGAGATAAATTTCTAAGTTAAGATATGATTAATCTATTCCCTAACTTAAAATAGATAATATCTCACTTTAGTTAGATTTTTATTTTTAGCAATTTTTAATTTAGAATTTTAATAAAAATACAAAAATATCATGTGCATGTCATATAGAATTAGGTTCACAAGAATGCATGTCATTTAGTGATTGTTGCTAGGTCCATTTAATTAGAAATTATCTGTCATTAGAATTAAGTCATTTGGTTAAATTGCATTGCACATAAATTGGATTTGTTAAACAAGAGAAAATCCTTAAAAAAAAAGATTGAGTGACTGCGTGTTAATTAATAATCATATCTAAGGCTTTGATGTGAATTTTGAGCTAACATTGCAGGCGCTCTTGTTGTTACGAGGTAAGTCTTGCAATTTATTTACTACTTGATCTGAGTGTTAAATTTTTGGTTTGCACACTCGCATTATAACAATTAAAATCAATCTAAGCTACCTACAAAACATTTTTTTTTTCAAAATAAAAGAGAAAGGTACCGAAATAGCTTTAGAGAAATTTAGCATAACCAAGTCCTCAAACTCACAATCTATCATTCGCAGAAGTAAAGTAAATCTCCCGTTAATTGGGTTTCTAATCGACCCATGAAAATAGATTAGTTGCGACTCATAATTAAAAATCAATTGTATGTTAAGAACTCGAACTTATGTCGCAAATTGGTATGAGTTTGGGAGAGCCCAAGCTAAGTTTAGACTTAGTAATCCATTTAGTGCACCTGAGATTAGGCTGCGACATGCGTCTAATCTCATCTAGTCCTCACTAGTACAAAGAAAAGCACATTTGCTATGCTTCAACTAACATGACTCCTAGTTTTTCCTCATTCAATCATGGGCATGTCATTAAAATTTTCCGGTCCGCATCCCTTTTGAGCGAAACCAATCAGATTGAAAAGTTTGGATAACTTTGTGTTATCAAAAAAGAGAATAGAATAGAGAGAGAATGGCTAACTAAGAGAATGATTGTTAGTGTCAAAGATTTGATGGACTAATTTCTAAAACTTTCATGCCAGGAGAAGTACTTATGGTTCTTTTGAGTATAACCGTTAGAGAAATCACTTATGATGTTTTGAAGATGACAAAATAAATCAAAGGCTACTAATGTATTTAAAGGTTGAGAAACAGACTATGCAAATGATAGAACATATAAAGAATATTGTCCCAAGTCTATTTTGAAGATTGCTAGACTTTAGTGTCAAAGTCTGTTTTACATCAAAAGTCTGCTCACTCTGACAAATTCTAAACTAAACGTGAATGAAGAACCAGAAGACAAACTCTATGCTAAAGCTGAACTAGAAGACAAACTCTATGCTGAACCCAAACTTATTCGGACTGTGTTCAGACCTTAAAGCTAATTCTTTTTAGAAGCAGAATATATTTAAACCCAAATTGTAAAGTCTATTGCAGTCAGACTTTACATCCAAATTCGACAGAACATAACACAAGCCCCAATCATATAACGGCTAGTGATTTGGTTTGGATTTTATAGCAAGATTGATTTGATTGACTCAATTTAATTGATTGACGATTGGATCTTGAAAACAATAACTTTTTATATGAAAAAGCTCTACTTATGGATATCAAGATTCTGTTTGTATGGGCGATCGAAATTAATTTGGGATTCTACTTTTGTCACTCAACGGCTACCAAATCTTCTAGATACAAATCTGTCCAACAAATAGATTGGAAGATAATCCTCAAGATATTGTCCAACGGCTAGTTTGGAAGTGGAGGAGTATTTAAGGAGATCAATGACCGATGAGCAAGTAAGAGATGGAGCGTAGAATTTATAATTCCAAAGTCTGAGCGACTTTCGATCATATACTTGTCTCTTGAGAGCTTAAACGTTTGTGATCATGAGAGAAATACTAAAAGAGTGACTTAGTGAGATAGTGTGATCTACTACTAAGTGTTTGCACTCAAAATTGTAATCTCTTGTTGATTGCATAGTGTAATCCAGCCAAGAAGGCTGTTATCGTGGGAGAGTGGACGTAGGCTTGGATTAAGCTGAATCACTATAAATCTTGTGTTTTTATTCTCTTCCTTAACTCCTTTGTT
>SMSX01009785.1:0-12330 GCA_026573535.1 Eucalyptus polybractea
GCCTTCTGAGTTAGAAATCGAGCCACACGTCCCATCTGTATGTCTCTGTGCTTGCCATTTTCTTTAAAAGCAAAGTAATTTATTTACTTTTACTCAGTCTTTCTGGTTCATGGCAAAATAGGGTCAGGTTGTGTATTTCCCGTTCTTATATGCGATGGGAAGAATTGATATCCAGTTCATTCCTACCCCAAAGGGAGAGCTTCTCAGATGGTGGAAGCAGTTAGATCAGCTCGGCCAAGAGTGCGTCAAAGCAAGAATCGGTCATCTCCTCCCATTGCTCCAAATCAATATCCACTCTAGGGTCATGCAAGCACTACCACATTTCTGGTGCCCTGAAACATCCACCTTCATGTCCGGCAAATTTGAACTGACTCCGACTTTAGAAGAGTACAGTCTCGCCATAGGAATGCCCCTGGGAAGCGAGCTTGCCAAACCACCAATCGGCATTGACCCTGTGGTTAGTCTATCACGGTTTCTAAAAAATCATTCAGTAAGAGAAATTGTTCAAGCCAACAACAATGCTTTTCCGCTATCATCTTTAACTGAATGCTTTGAAAAACAGTCAATGACCCAAAAAGCCAAGATTTTCCTCTTAGCATTCTTTGGTTTTATTATCTTTCCCCATCGAAAGAATGCTATAAATCCTTCAATCACATGGGTGGTAAATCAAGTCATTTTTGGAGCAGGATATGTAAACATGGTTTTAGCCGAAACGTTTTTATCCCTTAATCGTTTCAAAGAAAAAAAAGAAAAAATCATGAAGGCCGCCCCAGAAATTTTACAAATGTGGTTCTTTTCCCATATCAAAGGATTCGGGCACTTCATGCAAATATTTGAAATCAATGAATTCAAACACCCATTGCAAAAGTTTCAAACCTTGGAAAAATATTCTCCCAACGAAGAGTATTCTCGGTGGATTAACTTGCTAAAAAACCCGGTCCCTGAGACATTCCTATGGCGGGCTAAATGGTTCTTTGCAGGAGAGGCGCGCTTTGCGTTTAATTATTACAACCCCATCCCGTTGCTGGGCCTCTCCGGAGCTACCTCATATTATCCATATAGGGTGGCTCGTCAATACAGGGTCCTCCAAGAAATCCCGCCACCGCTCAAATCAGGGTTGTTCCGAATCTTTTTCACCCGTACAGATTACAACTACTTGGAGGAGATCCGCATAATTCAGAACGCATGGAGTAGATGTCACACTAAAAAGATCGTCGTGCCCAGAAGGTTAAAAGGACAAGAAAAAGTTCATCATGCATCAACATTCTACATCCTCAACCATATAATTCCCAAAGAGCTACAACCAGTAATTCCCGATGTAGTTGATAAACTTACCCTGCAAGGGCGAATCGAATCTCTTGAAAAGAGCTTGGAGACAAGCAGGAGACACGTATCGAAGCTAGTACGAAGGAGCAAGCGGCTTCACAAGACTGGAACTTCCCATCGCATATAAAAATGGGCAGTGGGACTTTTAATGTGAATATTTCTAATATGAATATCTAGGGTCGTTCTAACTGGTGTAAAGAGCTCTTGTTAGCATTGTATAAATCTCCTGTTAATAAATAAGAATGACTCGACCCTTGCCATGAGCCAGTTTTTCAGGTGTTTCCCTCATTTACGTTTTCTCCATTTTTTGTTCTACCAGGTAATCACGTCATAGTCATATTCACCAAATCCAAAAGCTAGAATGGCCGAAGAAAATGTACCAAGCCGTGTCGAGATTATGGAAAGTGAAATGAAGCAAGTCTTCAATGTGCTTCAACAACTCTCAAAACAGATAGATTCCATCCAAGGCAAATTGGCTCCCGCCCCAGCCTCAATCGAAGTATTGTTACCGCAATCGTCTACCTGAGGTGATCAAGGAAGAGATACCGATGATAACATGCCCGAATTGGAGGATGATACGCACCAAATCATAGTTGAGAAAGCAAAGCCCAACAGTTTGTCTAAAACTGAGCATGACAAACACCTTGAGAAGCTTGAAGAGAGGCTAAAACAATTGCAGGGCCTCCAAGATCCTACTCCAGCATACCTCTCCATCTACTCCAAGGTCAAAATGCCGGAAAAATTCAAAATGCCTGAGTTCGAGAAATACGATGGCACGACTTGCCCAAGGGCTCATTTGCAAATGTAATTGGTTCGAATGACCCAGTACATTAATAATGTGCCTCTAATGATCCAGTTGTTCCAGTCAAGTCTAGTAGGTCCCGCCCTGAGGTGGTACATCACAAAAAATATAAACCTCCTCGAAACATGGAGTGAAGCAAGTGAGGCATTCCTCAAGCAGTACAAGTTCATAATGGATATTACCCCTTCTCGTGAAGATCTCGAGCGCACGGAAAAGAAAAAGCATGAATCTTTCAAAGAATATGCTATTAGATGGAGGAATCTAGCCGCCCAGATTAGTCCCGAACCAACTGATTTTGAACTAAGAAAAATGTTCATCAAAACCCTCCTTTATGAATACCGCAACCGAATGGTGACTACGATCGCTGAATCATTCAATCAACTCATTCCAGTAGGAGAGCAGATTGAGATAGGGTTAAGGGATGGCTGGTTCACTGAACCTGCACCCGTCAGCAGAAGGCTCAACCTGAAAAAAGACAAAAAACCCACGGTAGATGTTAATGCAACCTACACTGCAAATACCGGTCACCTCCCGACCGTTCAGACAAGCACAGGCCAACAACAGACCACTAGTCGTCAACCACCCCAGCGTTACAACAACAGAAGACAATTCACTCCACTTCCTGGATCTCTATCACAGGTTTTGGCAATCCTCCGGAACAAGAACCTCCTCTCAATTGAGCCAAAACGACCCAACGCTGAAAGCTTCTCCAGCTATGACCCGTCCAAAAAATGTGACTATCACATGGGAGAAGTAGGCCACTCAACTGACGAGTGTTTCATCCTTAAACATCGGATCCAGAACTTGCTGGATACTAAGGCTTTCTCATTCCAAACTACAAAACCAAATGTCCAAAGCAATCCGCTCCCCGATCACACTGACAAAGTAAACGCGATATTCAATTATGAAGCCAGCCAAATCAGAAATGTCAATGCACATATTGTTGACATCTATCGAGGGCTAGTAGAAACCAGGTATTATTCAAGCGATGAAATACCACCCTTAGCAACAATGAAAGAAAGGGTATCAAGAATGATAGAGGCAGGAATAATTGTGTACACTGGCCACACTGGCATGGTCTCTACTATATCGCAAGTCGTCATCAATTGGGATGAAGAATTTGCCACACTAAACGAAAAGATAGAGAAGAAGGATTCCACCCCACTTGAGGGCGTCTTTGAAGGGAAAGGAGCCATAGTTCAAGCATCGACAGCAGAAGCAGCTATAGTCATTGAGATCCCCCAGCCCTACAAATACGAAGGCAACAATGCAGTACCGTGGTCTTACAACCTCGATGTTGGCTTAGTCACGAGATCTGGGCAAACCTATGCTCAAGCCAATACACAGCCTGCCAAACCCGTCACTAACGAAGAAGCCAAGGAGTTCTTGGCCGTAGTTAAAGCCAGCGAGTACAATGTGGTGGAACAATTATGGAAATCACCAGCACAGATCTCTTTACTGGAATTACTTCAGAAATCTATCAAGCACCAGAAATCCCTCATGAAGGTACTAAGTGAAGTACATGTCCCTGAAACGATTGAACATGACAAACTCGAGGAGTTTGTCAGTACCATCCTTCTAAAAGATCAAATGGCATTTTCTGATGAAGAGATCCCCGAGGAGGGTAAAGGACACACTAAAGGCCTCTACATATCAGTCAAGTGCAACGCATCTCACGTCGCTCGAGTACTGATTGACAATGGATCTGCTCTTAACATATGTCCACTAGCAACACTCTGTCGTCTTAAAATAGAGACATCACGAATCCAAACACCCAAGACTTCCATTCGAGCATTCAATGGAACAAAGAAGGAAACAGTGGGAGAGATCGAGCTTGACGTTCAAATAGGGCCAACCATATTCAAAATTTTGTTCCAGGTTATGGATATCCCTACTGCATTCAATTTCCTCTTAGGCCGCCCATGGATCCACGTTGCTGGAGCAGTACCTTCAAGCCTCCACCAAAATGTAAAGTTCGTGATTGGAGGAAAACTGATCACGATCCGTGGAGAAGAAGATCACCGCATCTACCATGAGACGGCCATCCCTTATGTTGAACCTGGTGATAAAAATGAATCCAGCTATCAATCGTTCGAGCTTGTGTCTACTATACAAGAAACTCGAGGGACTCCATCCCTTGTCCCCGAAATATCAAGCACTGCAATCATGGTAAGGAAAATCATGACTAGATACGGTTTTATCCCAGGTCAAGGGCTCGACAGGGGAAACCAAGGCATCCGTGAGCCTATCAAAGCCCTGAGGAGACCTCACACCATCGGTTTAGGATATCAGGAGCAATACCGTGAATGAAAAGCAAAAAAGAAGACCGGTCTTGTATACCCTCGCCTTGAGGAAACCTTCCCAGGCCCTGCGAAAATGATGCATGAGGAAGAAGAAATTATCGGTGTTCCAAAACAATTCAACCATGAAAGCATGAAGTTTCCCATTTATTTGGGCATGGGTCAGAAGAGCATAACTCAGCCCGTACTTACAAAGAAAGAAGGGCCAGATGACGTGACCACCATGTTTGGGGACCTTTTCGTAAGTGCCATTGAGGAGGAATAGCTAGAAGAAACAGGCGATAACTTTTCGTTCACCCAACTTCAGCGTCAAGTCGATGAACTATGCGATAGCATATACCACTTGACAGAACATTTTGTTCAAGCTGCCCGTACATTCCGCTCTCGTCACAATGAGGAGTTGGTAGCCAAAGTAAGTGAAGAAGACCCTACTGACACAATCTAGCAAGGAGCTCGGCTACCACAGTCCTCAAGAAACACGCGGTCATATTCGCCTCTTCCTAAATCGATGGTCACTATTTTCCCCATCCTCCTAGAGCAAGGAATAATCTCTAGGGAGCTAAGGCGTCCTACTTCGGAGTACTTCCTTGATTATGATCCATCCAAGTACTGTGACTATCATTCGGGGGAATTAGGACACTCGCTAGATGACTGTACCATCCTGAGAGATAAGATTCAGGATCTTTTGGATGTTGGGGTATTCACGTTCCGCTCCCCGTGGCTATGTTATGGCAAAGATGACCTTCTCGTGGTACCTAGCACCCATACCATGCTCCCTGAGCATGCTAAAGAAACGCATAGAGGAAAGTCAATCATGGACACTTTGGGCCAACCAAGTGGTAAATTCGACTATTATGTCAACTATTCAATCCCACAAGGTTTCTATGACCATTGTCAGAGCATTGTCCCTGATGGATGGGGAGGCATAGATGATCTGAAATTCACAAAGCTGGGAGCACAAAGAGGCGTGACTGGTGACTGGTATGAAGACTTCTTCGTGGGCGCCATCAACGAAGGACCGTTAGGGGAAATGGGTGCAGGCCCGCTCGAGTAGAACCCTTTTTAATTCCGCTGCATACTCTCCTACGTGGGATCTTGTACATATTTCTTAAGTCTGGCTTGTTTTGTTTTCAACATCAGTTCTACTTAAGGAACTAATTTTTGAAATCACTCTTCCAAAATGTAAATTCGCCTACTATTAAATAAAGTTGAAAACATTTTGAGTGCATGAGGAGACACACAAAACTGGCCCGTTGATGATATCCAGCCACAAAATGAAAAAAGAAATCTGAGGTCCGGGTTTCCTCATGCTTACTCGTCTTAAAAAAGCAATTCATCACCTTTTCAAAAAAAAGAAAAGGGCATGCATACTGTTAACCTTATTTGTTTCCTTAACCTATCTATTCTATGATACATGAATAATCCAGCAGCAGGCGAGGGTATGGGAACGGTCCAAACAAACACCGTAAGTAGCCATGATAGCAATTCTGACGACTGCGATGATGATTTTGATGATTCCGATGAAATTCAACGAAGTTGGGAGCGCCACGAAGAAGCAAGGCCCCATACTACTGAAGACACCGTCATTGTCAATTTAGGCAGCACAGAAGATCCAAGGGAGATAAAGATTGGCGCGAACCTTCCTAAAGAAGAAGCTACAAGCTTAATTGCCCTCCTAAGGAGATATCAAGACGTATTCGCATGGTCATATGCCGATATGCCAAGCCTCGATCCAATGATCGTGGAGCATAGCTTGCCAACCAACCCTGATGTGGCCCCCAAGAAGCAGCGGCTAAGGAGAACTAAGCCAGAGTTGTCAAAAAAGATTGAAGAAGAAGTAATGAAGCTCCTTGAAGTAGGCTTCCTCGAAGTCTCGCAATATCCTAGTTGGATAGCAAACATTGTCCCAGTAAAGAAGAAAGACGGTCGAATCCGGGTTTGTGTCGACTATCGTGATTTGAACAAAGCAAGCCCAAAAGATGATTTCCCGCTACCTCACATGGACGTTCTCGAGGACAGTACTGCTGGATTCAAAATTTTCTCTTTCATGGATGGATTCTTGGGATACAACCAAATAAAAATGAAGGAGGAAGACAAGGAAAAGACGGCATTCATTACTCCATGGGGAACTTTTCACTATAAGGTCATGCTTTTTAGCCTGAAAAATGCTGGAGCAACTTACAAACGTGCCATGGTCACCCTTTTCCATGACATGATGCACAAAGAAATTGAAGTATATGTCGATGACATGATCGCCAAAACCAGACACGGAGAAGACCATGTGAAGACCCTAGAAATCAAGTTGCGCTTGAACCCAGCAAAATGTGTGTTCGGGGCAACTTCTGGCAAATTACTTGGATTCATTGTGAGTTGCGAAGGGATAGAAGTGGACCCGTCAAAAACCAAAGCGATATTTGAGATGCCTCCTCCCTCGACTGTAAAAGAAGTCCGGAGCCTCCTGGGAAGATTAAATTACATTGCGCGATTCATTTCCCAGCTTTCTGAAACTGCAAAACCTTTCTTTAAACTTCTCAAGAAAGATGCACAAATCAAATGGGATGATGACTGCCGACTGGCGTTTGAAAATTTAAAGCGGTACCTGATGAAACCCCCGGTTTTAGTACCCCCGACTCCAGGACACCCTTTGACCCTCTACCTTACCATCAACAGTGAATCCCTAGGTGCAATGTTGGCACAGAAAGGCCCCCATGATGGGAAGGAGCAAGCCATTTACTAGTTGAGTAAAAAGTTCACCACGTCGGAGCAAAACTACTCCAAATCAGAAAAAACATGCGCTGCATTGGTATGGGTGTTGCACAGACTCCGGCAGTATGCATTACCAAACATTCCTTGTAACTGAGAGTGACCCGATCAAGTATTTGCTCAGTCGCCCGGCCTTGGTGGGAAAATTGGCCAAATGGCAAATCTTGATCTCAGAATTCGACATCCAAGTGATGTCGCAAAAATCAGTTAAAGGTCGGTTAATTGCTGATATGTTAGCAGATTGCCCTAAGGAAGTACGCGAGGATAATTCCCCAGACGACCGAATTTCAATAGTAGTAGAGGACAAATGGACTATGTTCTTCGACGGAGCTATAAATTTGTCAAGTTCCGGCACCGGGGTGGTCTTGATATCCCTAAATGAACAGCATTATCCTATGGCTGCAAAATTGATGTTTCCATGCACTAACAATATAGCCGAATATGAAGCATGCATCCTCGGCCTGCAGGCGGCTATTGGAATGGAAGTAACCAAACTAAAAGTGTTCGGTGACTCTGCCTTAATTATTCTCCAGACTTTGGGCGAGTGGAAGACAAGAGATGCCAAACTTGTGCCTTATCACGAATACTTGGAAGAATTGGTGGGAGAATTCCAGGACGTCTTGTTTGAATACCTACCTAGAGTTCATAATCAGTTCGCTGATGCACTAGCAACGTTATCGTCTATGTTACAAGTAACAGAAGGTTTAGAAGTGGAGCCTTTGAATATTGAAGTCCTGGAAAGACAAGCTCACTGCATGACTATAACTGAAGAATCCGATGGGAAACCCTGGTATTACGATATCATGAAATACGTCCAGAAGCAGGAGTTCCCTAAAGAAAGCACTCCCTCTAATCGAAAATACCTAATGAAAATGGCTTCGAGGTTCTTCGTCAGCGGCGAAAATCTGTATAAAAGATCATATGACTCAGTTCTGCTAAGGTGTGTGGATGCAACTGAAGCCACACGGATAATGCAAGAAATACATGAGGGAGTGTGTGGCCCTCATATGAACGGACGCATGTTGGCCAAGAAAATAATGAGATTGGGTTATTACTGGCTCCCCTTAGAGAGCGATTGTGCTCAACATGTGTGAAGTTGTCATCGTTGTCAGGTTCACAGGGACAAGATAAATGTCCCTCCAATCGAACTGCACCAGTTATCTGAGCCATGTCCATTTTTAATGTGGGGCATCGATGTAATTGGCCCAATCAATCCGAAGGCATCAAACGGGCACCGGTTCATTTTGGTTGCAATCGATTACTTCTCAAAATGGATCGAGGCCACATCCTATGCAAGTGTAACTGCACGAAATGTTATGAAATTCATCAGACGTTACATAATCGCCCGTTATGGCGTACCAGAAGCTATCGTCACCGACAATGGGTCAAACCTGAACAACAAGTTGATCGATCAATTGTTTTCTGAATTCAAAATCAAACATCTGAACTCATCCCCTTATCGTCCATAAATGAATGGAGCCATGGAGGCCGCCAACAAGAGCATCAAGAGAATCCTATCCAAGACAGTTGAAAACTACCACGACTGGCATGAGAGGTTACCCTTCTCACTAACAGCATATCGAACTTCGATTCGAACTTCCACTGGGGCAACGCCTTTTTCCCTGGTTTACGGCATGGAGGTGGTTTTGCTTGTAGAAGTTGAAATCCCTTCCCTACGAATTTTATCCCAGGCAGGATTGTCCAAGGAAGAATGGACACAGCAAAGGCTCGAGCAACTGAATATGATCGACGAATAACGACTGAAAATCCTCTATCATGGTTAGCGTTACCAGCAGAGGGTAGCCCGATCGTTCAATCAAAAGGTGCGACCCAAGCACTTTGAGGTAAACGAGCTAGTCTTGAGAAAGACACTGCCAATCTTTCCAGAGCCTGGAGGCAAGTTTGCCCCAAATTACAAGGGTCCCTATGTAATAAAGAAGATACTCCCCGAAGGAGCCTTAATCCTGACTGAAATGGATGGGCGAGAATTCTCCAAATCGGTCAATTCCGATGCTGTAAAAAAGTACTACCCTTGAAAGATGTTCATTGTCTGGCATTGCCAAGCATTTCTCTATTGGAATGAAAATGCCTATGCACCTTTTATATATGAGTGATGAATTTACACCATCATAAAAATTTGTTTGGGTGATTCAACGAAGAAGAATGAATGGTAATCACCAGCATTTAAAGAAGTATCGAGAATCAAGCAGCAAACTCAAGGGAATAATTTGAGCAAATCAATGTTACCCAGGCAAATGCATTAGGAGTGACTCACGTCGAATTCGCCTAATTTGGTGTAAAAGACGTGTCGTCCAAGAACGGGTCCGGTTAAATAAAAAGAAGTCCTCTATCCCAGACAATGACCTTAGAACTGGGATACCTCACTTTTTGTTCCAGACGCAGGCTCTCGCAAGAAGTAATTGCCATAAGAGAATTAGAGGTTTTGATTGTCCATATCAGATTCCATAGAAGCTTGAAGTACATGACTTTACTCAATGCTACTAATGGTCATATGGTCAAAGATAGAATTCCACAGAAGAAAGGCATTGCAAATCATCAATCATGTACACAAGGCCACAAATGAGGAGGGCCAATCAAAAGAGATATTGAACTGTGTCAAAAACAAAAGGCCGTCATTGACATTCAAATATCCCTAGGAGTCAGCAAATATAAACTTTGGGGAAGAGTAATTTGGTATCGTTTCCAATACTCCTAGTATCTGAACTCACTTTTGACATATTTTCTCCTATTGACAGGAAGCATAGGATTCAAGAAGCAAGCTTAATGATTAATTTGGACAAATCAAATGACCCATATCGATTTACCTAACTTGGTATGAAAGGACGTGACGTCCAGGAACCGAGTCGGTTAAATGAAAAAAACAGCGCCCTATGAACACCGTCGGCGCCTTTAGCCGAGTGGTATCCGGGAAGAAGCGAAAAGGTCCGAAGTCGGGGGTTTGAATCCCCGACGCGGCAGTTAGCCGCTTGGTAAAAAAAATAATAATAAAAAAATTTTGCTTCTCTTGCGCTTGCAAATTACGAGAAAGCAGGTGATCTAACGAAGCAAAAGACATAGGACTTCGTGTCCCACTCGCATTTCAGGTCCATCCAATCATCTGCAAAGCAGTGAAGGGATCACTCGACTGTCAAAAACAAAGATAACAAATCAATGAGAGGCATGACAAACTCTCCCAAACAAAATGGCGTCTCAAGTATTGCCAAAGCAAATGACAGAAAATCTTCAGGCCTCAACTCACATTTGATTTTGGCCAGACTAATTGATCTACTTGTACATCTTCTCTTCTGCAGGGGCAAAAGCAGAGATGCCCGATCAGATTCCCAACCCCGACTGATCATTCATGTGTCATATCCCTAATCAATAGGGACAACTATCGACACCCATTTGCGAATAACCCTTTTGATGTTCAAAATTTAACATATTTGGAAACACCATTATGTTAACTCTTAAAGTTGTCAATAAGGTCTTTTTTGAGTCAAAACCATTCACTTGTTTTGAAGAGTTCAAACTCCATCATATTCAAAATGTTGCATGTCACTTCCAGATGAATTCTGCATGATGATTTTGTCTGTCTAAGTCACTGATTCCACTGAGGATTATTAGAATAGACAGCTAAGTGAAGAATACAAGATTGATTGAGCATGCTGGATGAGGCGCGTCAGAATGATGAAAGGCAAGCCATATCCTACACACAATCCCCCCCATCTATACACTTGTGAGATGAGTGCAGAAGATTCCATGGCTGCAGGGTAAAGAGTTCTCTCGCGAATGGTACGATAACCAAAATAGTGAGAGGCATTCCATCGCTCACCCCATTGAGCCCCATACATTGGTGAAGCTTCTCTCATACCCTCATCAAGAACCACCCCACATTGGGGCAGAGCAGAGGCAAAGCAACATCACAAGGTGAGAAGAGAGATAGAAATTTTCTTGCTTGCACTTGCATCAATCTTCGAGTGTCCTTATTGCATATGAACACTCACGTTAATTTAAGTGCCCTAGAATGACAAGGAGCAATTCTTTCTCTATGCACTTGTATTCATTGTACAACCCAATTGAGTCTGTAATTTCACCCTCACATGGAGGCAAAAAAGAAGTTACTACCATAGCCCAGAGCGCCTATTGAAGATGAAGACTCAAGAGTCTAATAATGGTGCTTCGATTGAACTTGCCTAGGCCGGTTCCTCCTCCGACAACAAAAAACTGGGGCATAAAAAGCAGTGTACCTGGTAAAAGCAAGGTCAATGCCCATAAATGAAAAACTGGAATAAAAAATAGGGGCATGAAAAAGCAGTGTGCCTGGTAAAAGCAAACCCAATGCCCCCCAGTAAAAAATGCAGCCAAAAAAATGTTGCTGTTGTGGTCCATAGAACCTCCATTTGACAGTGAGAAGAAAGACTGGTGACAAATGCCAAGGCAATCACCAGCTCTCACCCTTTTACACATGAATCAAGCCTACATTACATCCCATTGTAAAAGTCTCTTCAGACTAGGGGCACTTCAATTAACGTAGGATTTCATATGTCTATAAGCATCGCTCGAAGAAGTACGAGCAAGACTATTCTATCTCTTTTCGCAGGACTTTTGACTTGCGAACTTGGAGATGATCGTGCAGCACTTCGTTCATGAACCTTGACCTCGACGGTCCCATTTGATGAGCTATTGACCAAGTCTTCATCACAATTTCAACAAAGACCTCTCACATTGGTAAAATCGTACTGTTTGCGAGAATACTCAGACCCCTGCTGACATGATGACAGTGAGAAGTGTGGTCCTTATAAATCCTGCATCAATGGTCAGGATAGCCTTTTCCATGAGAGTGAGCGAAAAGTCCTTTTAGACTGAAAGTCCCTCATCTGGCATGCTCAAGACATCTACATTCTGAATAAAGGTTGTCTTTCAAAATCTTCCTCAGTGGAATTCGAATGATACAAAGCAGACAAAGTTGTCATGCATGAATCTCATTTGAACTCATGAATTTACAACACATACAATCATGTGTGTATATTGTGCAAATAGCAGACATACTCTCAGAGATCAGAGATATTGCTAGGTAAGCATATTTCTATCCCCTTGTCTTTGAGTACTTACCACTTGCCGGGTACTCCCTCTTATCGA